>ML777665.1:415760-453574 GCA_009831015.1 Picea engelmannii
ACGCGCAGCTTCCCAACGGCCGAGATCCAAGTGCCCGGATCAACAACGCTCGCGTGATCCCATCCTCCTCAGCTGCTCTATGTTTAACCAACGTGGGCCCTTCCCCCGTTATGTCATCTTCTAGAGCCACCTTTCCCCTCCTTCCATGTGTCCCGCTCCCCTCCACGTCAGCCTCCCACTAAAATGTGTCCATCACGTCTCCTCTCCTGCCTCCTCTGCTTATCTCCTTTTTCCATGTGTCTCCCCTGTAACCTCTCTCTCCCCCCCATCTCTTCATGACTCACCCTCATAGCTTTGGCGCCACTATTCCTGTCGTGCGCCCCATTCTTCGCGCTGGCCTCCACGTCTATTCATCAGGTCGTTCAGCTAATCCAGGTGGCAGCACGAAGGGCCGTCCACGTCCCCAAGGTGTCGAGTTGGCCGGACCATCCTCAATCCCAAGGAAGCAGTTATTGAAGCGGTTGGTGGTGGTTATACATCGTCTCCGCCATAATGGGAAAGTCCAGCGACGAATTAAAGGCACGTCAATTCTCCCACGGAGCTGTCAGAAGTCCGATTGCATCCGTCGTTGGTGCACAATTATTCAAAGATTGCAAGCGCAGATTGTCAGAAGCCATGCAGACGCAATGTGTTTAATGCGACGTCTCGGTTTTGTTGTTGTTGTTGTTTTGAGTATATGTAGGCGTTTTCGCCATTTTTGTATCTATCGATGGTAGAGAAAAGCTCCCGACTGTAAAGTTTTAACAACCATTCTAGTTTCCTGGTTATGCATCTGTGTTTGAGATTTCTTGTTTTATGACAAACAGTTTTCCTTTTCCATCTATGTTTCATCTCATGCCAGAGAGTTCATTATCGAATGCTTCGTATGAATTAGCACAGTTATGTTATGATAAATGATTTATTGTTGCATTATTGTTTTCTCTGGTTTCCTGCGTTTGGGTGTAAGAAGATCTTTCCTTCAGATGCCTGCTCTCACAGTCTGTTAGGAACCTGACGTTTATAACGGTCCCCTGCGCTCTTCTTATACAAGTCTTCCACCTACTCACCTTTATTGCAACTCACTGTTTGGAGTTTCTCTAAGACCTCACTCGCTCATGCATGCCCGGCCTAGTTTCAAAGTTGAGACGATATTGTTCTGAGTTTCCTCCCATTTGATCACTCCTTTATAGCAAATCGTGACATTAAACTGATGGGTGTCAGGCTCAGCTCCTGCAAGCAATCCAGGAGTGACTTCTGACGCTAACATTTATGGCGCCGTTCCTGGGGACGAAATTGAATATTTTCCCCGGGATTGAACGACAACGATCAATTGATTCTGAAGGTGCATCAGATATCAGAACTTGAAGATTGCTACTGTGCACCTGGCGACTCCATTGTGACGACTCCACTGGAGCGAACCCGCTGTTAATTGTGGCTTTCATAGGCAGACACACGCGGTCTCATCCACACTTGCCTTTAGCTACACCGGAAGCTGACCCCGAGGTGGTTCGAAGAAGAGGAAAGAGCTCTGCAAAAGAAGTTTCCATTGTTGAAACAGGTAATACGCCATCCCCTTCTGTGAGAACTCCTTTTTCTCCTCCTCAGTTTCTTAATAGACCTCTTTCAGAGGTTTCTCGCTCCTTGAATTTTGGGAGTGTTCCTGCTGAGTTTTCCCCTCCTGGTCTGGGATTGGAGGGAGAAAGTCTTGTCACTCCCCTCTCCTCTGAAGTTGTTCCTTGGCGTAGACCTGGAACTACTGAAGATTTCCTCACTCCTGCACAAAGAAAAGCACCTGCTAACTTGATCTCGTTAGCCTTCTCCCTGAATCCTCTCTTGTTTCCCACTCCACTTCGAGACTCATTCCCAGTAGCCCCTTCACGAACTCCTTCTCCTCCAATTTCTCCTCCACCTAACATCCCTATGGATGGTGCTAATCCCCCTCCGAATAGAATGGATGTCATAGTCGCTGCTAGATATGCTCCTTTAATCCTACCCCATCCTATGAATCCTCTCGTTGTTGGAGACTATTTGAAATACATGCCCAAGTTCGCAGGAGAAGGAGACATAACTGCAGAAGAGCACATGGTTGCTTTCTACAATTATGCAGACAACCTAAACATTGAAAATGAAGATGTCTGGATGATATTATTCGTCCAGAGCCTGGATGGCGAGGTTAGGAAATGGTTTAGAGTACTGGCCCCCAGATCTATTGCTGGAATTGAAGCCCTGGATAGTGTTTTCCTGAGGCAGTGGGGAGATAGGAAGGATTATATGTATTACATGACAGAGTTTGGGGCTCTGAAGAAAATGGAAGGAGAGTTTGTCTCTGACTTCTCCAAAAGGTTCAATAAGATGTATAATAAGATTCCTGCAGAGATAAAACCCTCAGAAGCCTCTGCCCAAATTTCCTATGTTGGTGCATTTGACCCTGATTTTTGTCTTCTATTGAGAGAAAGAAGATCCACCTCCCTAGCTCAGATGCAGGATGCGGCCATAGAATTGGAATCAAACATATTAGCAGCTGATAGACTGAGGAACAAGGCTGACGCAGATAGGAGAAAGGGAAATTCTGAAGCCTTAACTTCTGGCCCATCGTTGCCCCACACTCAAGTGGATGAACTGACCCAGATGATGAAGTTTATGTCTGAAGATACGGAGAGGCTGAAGGTGGAAAGGAAGCAAATGAACAAGGGCCCTCAGAGCACCGAGAACAAAGGGGGTTTCAGAAGGCCAAATAATATTGCTCCCCCAACTATGCACAGAGAGAAGGGAAGAGACAGGGACGACCAAAGAATTCAGGCCCCCTTTCAGAACAATTTTGTGGCCGATGAAGAAGAAGGGGAAACGGATGAGCCTGAGCCTAAAATCCACTTCTTAGAAGTCACCCCCCCTTTCCCTCATCTGACTCAATCAACATACAAGGAATCTCTCATGAATAGTCAGCTAAATGAATTGAGCAAAGGAGACAAGGCTAGTGGTGGCCGAGGCAGGTATAACCTAAGGTCCGACAAAAAGATAGCAGCACCTGATGTTCCTGAGCAGTCCACTAGAATAGAGAAATCTGCTAATGAAGTAGTAGACACTCACAGAGGTAAGAAGTCTCAACCCCTCTCTCCCATTGTCCACAATCATGTTCCTGAAATAAGAGAAATTCCAAAGCTTACATCTTCTTTTAATTTCGAGCATGAGATTCAAAAGATCAGAATCCATGTGCCCCTCACCGAGCTAATCAAACATGAAGAATTCAAAAAACGCTTCTCTGAGATTTTGAAGTCTGAAGCCTCATGCCCTCCCATAGACTCCATAAACCTCCAAGATGAACGGCCAGCAGTTGTCTTAGGCCCCATGGTAGAAGACAGAGATGATTCATCCCCTCCCTTCTACACCTCCCTGAACATACATGACAAAGTGTTGCACAACTGCTTGATGGATTCAGGGGATTCTCACAACCTCATGCCCAAAACTGTCATGGAAGAATTAGGACTGGAAGTCACCCAAGCCTATCATGACCTCTATTCTTTTGACTTCAGAAGAGTTCAGTGTCTTGGAGTCATTAAAGACCTGGTCATGACCTTGTTTCAACTGCCCATGAAAAGTGTGGTTATGGATATTGTAGTGGCCGATGTCCCCCCTAAGTTCGGTATGTTGTTGTCAAGGTCCTGGATTAAAAGACTAGGGGGAACCTTGCAGATGGACCTCACATATGCCACTATCCTAGTGTTCAGAGGAGAGCATAGGAGACTATACAGGGAAGCCCAGCTAGCCTACATAATCAGTGATGAAGCCAACCCTACAAATCATCCCATCTTTGCCTTGGGCACTGATTTAGGCTCCAGTTTGCTACAGCTCACTCATGCCCCCGAGCCTCCTCTCAAACTCAGAAAGCAGCCCACTGTTTCCCCTAAAGTTCCTCCCTCCATCACCCCAATCTGGAAAATGTTTTTTGATGGAGCCTGTTCCTGAGAAGGCGCTGGAGCTGGGGTGGTTTTTGTGTCACCTGCTCAAGAGACCATATCTCTGTCATATAAGCTGGAATTTGACACCACCAACAACGTGGCAGAGTATGAAGCTCTTGTTCTGGGTATGAGGGCTATGAAGGAAATGGGAATTAAAGAGATAGCAATATTTGGAGACGCTGAGTTGATTGTCCAGCAGGTCAGAAATGCCTATCGAGCTAAAAAACCCCAGCTCAAGAATTACAGAAATGAGGTATGGGACCTAGTTGATAATTTATTCTTGGCTTTTAACATTTCTTTCATTCCGAGAGAAGAAAATACTGCAGCCAATTCCTTAGCTTTCTTAGCTAGCTTGCTCGAAGTTCCTCTGTCGCCTATGGTCAAAATCGATGTTAAAATAAGATATAGACCCTCTGTAGCGGACAATGTCAAACATTGGAAGGTATTTGAAGATGATCTGGAAATCGAGAAATTTCTCCAATCCATTGATGACTTTTCTGTGTTGCACATAGATGAGGATCCTGACATTGAAGGAGAACCTGACCATCACCCTGGGGAGTTTTTGAATAAAATTGTTGACCACCATATTATTCAGCTACCAAGCAATCACATACCGAAAGGACTAGTCCCATTAGAGAGCTTGTTCGATGGGAATGATGTGGCAGTAAAGGGTAGAGTTTCAGGTGATGAGGCTGACACAGCTGAGTGCAACATAGGCACACCAGAGGAGCCTAAGTTTGTCAAGCTGTCAAGGAGTTTGACTGAGGAGCAGAGGGCCGAATATACTGAGTTGTTGAGGGAGTTTGTTGATGTGTTCGCGTGGACCTACGAAGACCTCAAAACTTACGACACATCAGTCATTGAGCACAAAATCCCACTGAAAGAAGAGGCTAGGCCATCCAATCAGAAGCTAAGACAGATAAACCCCATGCTGCTACCTGTCATGGAAAAAGAGGTGAAGAAGTTGTTGGATGCCCAAATCATTGTCCCCTTGAGATACTCCGATTGGGTAGCCAATTTGGTTCCAGTAAGGAAGAAGAGTGGGGAAATCAGACTTTGCGTTGATTTCAGGAACCTGAACAGGAGCTCAAGGAAAGATAATTATCCCCTGCCCAACATGGAGCATATATTGCAGAAGGTCACCGGTGCATCCAGAATATCCATGATCGATGGTTTCTCTGGATACAATCAGATATCAGTCATGCCTGAGGACCGAGAAAAGACAGCCTTCACCACTCCTTGGGGCACATTCATGTATGCCAAAATGCCTTTAGGGTTGATGAATGCAGGAGCCACATTCCAGCGAGCCATGGACCTAGCCTTCATCAGGGAAAAAGATAAGTTTGTGGTGATTTACCTAGATGACATAACAGTCTTCTCCAAGACTGATAAAGAGCACCGCTGCCACTTGAAGAAGGTTTTCCGAAAGTGTCGGAGGTATGGCCTATCTTTAAACCCCAAGAAATCGTTGTTTTCTATGCATGAGGGAAAGCTATTAGGCCATATAGTATCAGCAGAGGGGGTGAGAATTGATCCCAGCAGGGTGGAAGCGATTCAGACCCTGTCACTCCCCAGGTCTAAAAAAGAGGTTCAGGCATTTTTGGGGAAGATTAATTTTCTGAGGAGATTCGTCTCAAATTTTGCCGAGCTGGTAAAACACATCACAACCATGCTCAGAAAGGGAAATGAAGTAAAATGGACCACTGAACCCAAGGAATCTTTTGTCCAAATAAAGAAGGCGTTGACTGAGGCACCTGTGCTAATCAGTCTCGATTATTCCAAAGATTTTCTGATATTTTCTTTTGCTTCCTGTGATACAGTAGTGGCAGTTTTGTTGCAGAAAAATGATCAAGGGCAAGAGCAGCCTATTGCTTTCTACAGCAAGGCATTGAGAGACGCAGAACTTCGGTACGAGATCATGGAGAAGCAGGCCTATGCCCTAGTGAAGGCTCTTAAAGCTTTCAGAATCTATGTACTGCACTCAAAAATCACTGCATATGTCCCTTCAACCTCTGTGAAGGACATTCTTATACAGCCTGACATAGACGGGAGGAGAGGTAAATGGATCGCCAATATCCTAGAATTTGATCTGGAGATTAAGCCCACCAAGTTGATAAAGGGGCATGGTTTGGCCAAGTTGCTGACTGAATCCAATTGCAAGGCCTTGGGAATTAACTTCATCAATGAGCAAGTTGAGCCATCCAACAAGCATTTCCAGGGTGCCCTATCACTAGCATCATGCCCCTGGTACAAGGATATCTTGTACTTTCTGCAAGAATTAAAGCCCCCTGATGGATTGGGAAAAAATAAGGCCAGGGCCTTAAAGCTCAAAGCGGTCAGATATTGCCTCATTGACCAAGCCTTGTATTGGAAAGACCCTCTGGGGGTATTACTAAGGTGTCTGGACCCGCAGCAAGCCCAGAAGGTTATGTTCGATTTCCATAGCGGTCTCTGTGGAGGTCACCATTTTTGGAAGACCACAGCTCACAAGATCCTCCGAGTTGGGTATTACTGGCCCACCTTATTTCCTGATGTCTGCAGAGAAATCAGAGCTTGCATCAAATGCCAGAAGTTCTCAGGAAAGCAACAACTCAAATCTCTGTCATTAAAGCCTATAGTAGTTTCAACACCCTTTCAGCAGTGGGGGTTGGACTTTATCGAAGAAATTCATCCTCCCTCAAGTGGCCAGCACAGATGGATTATGACTGCAACCGACTATTTCACCAAATGGGTAGAAGTTGTCCCTACTAGAAGCACTTCTCACAAAGTGATTATCAGCTTCCTAGAAGATATCATAGCTAGATTTGGTTGCCCTAGAAAAATTGTCACTGACAATGCCTCCCCCTTTCGGTCTGAGCCTCTGGTCAAGTTCTGTGAACAGTTCGAGATTTCACTGATTCACTCTACTCCTATTATCCTCAAGGAAACGGACTGGCAGAGTCCTCCAATAAAAGTCTGATCAAGCTCATTAAGAAGCTAATGGAGGATAATAAAAGGGTCTGGGACTCAAAGCTCAAATTTTCTCTTTGGGATGATCGGGTGATAACCAAGAAATCCCTGGGCATCTCACCTTTCCAACTTGTTTATGGAAAAGAGGTTGTTTTCCCCACTCAGCTCACCTTATCTATTGTAAATTTCCTCCAGGACTTTGAAGGAGAACCTAACCATGTGGTCAGAATGATTCATCATATGGTGGAAGTGCAGCAGATCAGAGAACAGGTCATGAACAGGGCCTACAATCATCAGCAGAAGATCAAGCAGGCTTTTGAAAGGAAGAGCAAAAAGAAAGAATTCGAGCAGGGTGATCTGGTGCTCAAATGGGATGCACCCAGGCAGGAAAAGGGAAAACACAGTAAATTTGATGCCCTCTAGTTCGGGCCTTTCAAGATCCTTGAAGTATTTTCAAACAACACTTACAGGTTGCAGGATCTGGAAGGCAAAGAAGTTTTCAATGGCCCAGTAAATGGGCATTTCTTAAAAAAATGTTTTCTGTGAGCCACAGTCGGCTCTTTTTGTTTTGTTTTGTAAATATTGTTTTTGTTTTCAGCCTAATAAATGACTCCATAGCCCAACAGCAAAGGCACTGAATCTGCAAAAGAGTTCTTAGAGCATCACAGGGACGACTCTATCCCCCATGGAGCCAAATGTTAGCGATATTTCTTGTAAGGGGGTTAGAATGCAAAGGAATGGGTTAAAACCCACTTGTTCTAAGTTTGGAATGCCTACAGGCCTGTGGTAAGCTACAAGCAAGTTTGGGCAGCAGAAATTCGCGTGCCCAGATCAACGGTGCATATAGGATTCCCCCCGCCTTTCTACCTTTAAGCGGAGGGGGGGGGGGTCCGGAATCGAAGGCACATCTCTTCGACGGTCCTGATCGGAGTGCCCAGATCAATGGCGCTCAAGGCTATTCCAGAACCCCGCTGCCTTTCTACCTTTAAGCCAGGGGGGGGGGGTCTGGAATCAGATGCACAGCTTCCCAACGACCGAGATCCAAGCGCCTGGATCAACGGCGCTCGCGTGATCCCATCCTCCTCAGCTACTCTATGTTTAACCAACGTGGGCCCTTCCCCCGTTATGTCATCTTCCGGAGCCACCTTTCCCCTCCTTCCATGTGTCCCACTCCCCTCCACGTCAGCCTCCCACTAAAATGTGCCCATCACGTCTCCTCTCCTGCCTCCTCCACTTATCTCCTTTTTCCATGTGTCTCCCCTGTAACCTCTCTCGCCCCCTCATCTCTTCATGACTCACCCTCATAGCTTTGGCGCCACTATTCCCATCGTGCGCCCCATTCTTCGCGCTAGCCTCCACGTCTATTCATCAAGTCGTTCAGCTAATCCAGGTGGCAGCACAAAGGGCCGTCCACGTCCCCAAGGTGCCAAGTTGGTCAGACCATCCTCAATCCCAAGGAAGCAGTTATTGAAGCGGTTGGTGGTGGTTAGACATCGTCTCCTCCATAATGGGAAATTCTGGCGATGAATTAAAGGCACGTTGATTCGCCCACGGAGCTATCAGAAGTTTGATTGTGTCCGTCGTTGGTGCACGAATATTCAAAGATTGTAGGCACAGATTGCCAGAATCCATGCAGACGCAATGTGTTTAATGTGACGTCTCGGTTTTGTTGTTGTTGTTGTTTTGAGTATATGTAGGCGTTTTCGCCATTTTTGTATCTATCGATGGTAGAGCAAAGCTCCCGACTGTAAAGTTTTAACAACCATTCTGGTTTCTTAGTTATGCATCTGTGTTTGAGATTTCTTGTTTTATGAAAAACAGTTTTCCTTTTCCATCTATGTTTCGTCTCACGCCAGAGAGTTCATGATCAAATGCTTCGTATGAATTAGCACAGTTATTTTATGATAAATGATTTATTGTTGCATTATTGTTTTCTCTGGTTTCTTGCGTTTGGGTGTAAGAAGATCTTGCCTTCAGATGCCTGCTCTCACAGTCTGTTAGGAACCCGACGTTTATAACGGTCCCCTGCACTCTTCTTATACAAGTCTTCCACCTACTCACCTTTATTGCAACTCATTGTTTGGAGTTTCTCTAAGACCTCACTCGCTCATGCATGCCCGGCCTAGTTTCAGAGTTGAAACGATATTGTTCTGATTTTCCTCCCATTTGATCACTCCTTTATAACAAATCGTGACATTAAACTGATGGGTGTCAGGCTCAGCTCCTGCAAGCAATCCAGGAGTGACTTCTGACGCTAACAGACAGTATACCCAATGTCACCTCGATATAGGTCTCGTACTTTGAGGGTGACTAGGTCACTCCAGGGAGGCGGTTCCGGTGACCCTAGGGTGATTGAGATGGATGGAAGGGAAAGAAGATAAGTGACTAGGTCACTCTATGGAGGCGGTCCTGGTGACCCTGGGGTGATTGAGATGGAGGAAGGGAAATAAGAGAAGTACCCCCCTAGAGGTCAGTGATGGAAGAGGAAAGATGGCTTTGATGACTCGTCTCCAAGTGGTTTAAGGTTGACAAGTCTTTCGATGCCTGCAAAGGGTGTTTGTACCTGCCCGAGACACAAGAAAAACCACACTTTCATATAGTAATGTTAGGTGGACAATAAATTTAATATTGTTGTCCCTAATTGCAGAAATAATCAATTATATATATCAGCACATAAAAGATAATAAGGGCTTCAATATAAGTTCCAAAAGTCCAATTGAATAAGCATGAGACAAGCTAGTAAAAACTAGTTTAGCTCAACAATGATAGAACAAGACTTTAGAACAAAAAACAAGGTTGTCATAAAAATATAACTGCAGTGATATTTATCAGCCTTATCGCTGTAACAAACATGTTATTACAGCAACAGATTTAACCACTAAAACTGGCTCAAAACTTGCCAAAATATGCATTGTACTTAGTAGATTATGTGGGCAGATTTTAGGCAATTTTCAATGGTTAAATTAGGATTTATTGAAGAGTTTGGTTAGGGTTTTCTGCAGCCCTAATGGCTGTAGGTTAAATTTGTAACAGCATCTAGAAATACTTGGAGAAATGAAATTCCCTAGTGGCTCAAGTAAGCATTTATATCATAGAATTGATTCCAGTAGGAACAACTTCAAAATCACGAAATTTCATGTTTCCCAAAGCAACAATTTTATATCTCCAATGCAACAAGTGATGACTAGTGCCTTTAATGATTGAGTTAATGGAGTCAAGAAAAAAAAGAGCTAAAGAAACTAACTCCTTAGGGTGTAAATCCTCTTACTCCCCAAGGCAAGTATACCTAGCTAGGGTTTAGGCTAAGAGGGTGTATGCACTTATACTTCTCTTAGCAAACCCTTGTTAAACCAATAAAATTTAAGCATAAAGTGATGGAGGCTAAGGTGGGGGTGTATTCCCTTATACTTCCCACCTAGCTCTAGCAAAATAACCTTGTCTTGAAACAAAATGATAATACAATGCAAAAAAAGGCTTACCAATTCAAGGAAAATGCTAAGATAAACCACCACAATAGCAAAGAAGAGTCTTCCAATGCTAGTGCATCACTTCCATAAACAAAATAACCAAGAAAGTACCCACACACAAGAAAAAAAAAAAAAAAAAAAAAAAAAAAAAAAANCCACACACAAGAAAAAAAAAAAAAAAAAAAAGAGCTAAAGATAGCGAAAATTTCAGTCCAAGTACCTCTCCAAGATGGGAGAGTTATCTTATTGAAATGAGATCTTATGATCTCTATTTATACAAAATGTCTCCAAAATATTGTCCACATAATTTTAGGGTAAACCACAAGACTTGGGGTCAACAACCATAATCTTGCCCTTTTTATAAAATAATATTAAACAATTCACTTAAAATTTACTTTTACACAAAAAGAAACCCTAATTTAAAGTGACGTCACCCCTTTAGGGGACATTTTGACACTAGGAGCAAGTCGTTGGTGTTGGAGGAGTGTAGTTAGGCTTCCCAAATCCACATGTCAAGCATCCAAGTCACTTTCTTCATGGTCAAAGCCTCATTCTCCTAAAAACGTCCATGTGTCAATGAATGATAACCTCACCACCAAACCCTATCCCTCCTAGGTGACGTCATGCCTCTAAAGGTGATGTTTTGCCTCTCCTAGGCAAAATGTTTGGCATGTGAGAGCTAGGTTATGTCACCCACAATGTCTTCTAGGACTTCGAAGGTATGTCTCTCTCATCCAGCATGCGGGCCCTTGGCATCCACTTGCTGTCTTCAAGCCCCATGGAAGCCCAAGCTAGGCTTGTTCCTCAAAAATGTCTACCAACTAGGTCCTGCAAAGACAAATAAGCACGCCCTCCAAGGATCTCAAGTCAAAATATCATGATAACTAAATCAATTCAGTAAATGAGCCACCTAAGCATGTGCATCAATGATTACCCTATCAAACAATTAAGTGCTCAAAGACATTATGCAACTTGCCAAGCTTGGATATGGGAGGGTTGATGAGGTGTCCTATTGGGTAGATATTTCCCTAGATCAAGGAGTGTTTCCAAGAGATCCCTCTCTAAGCCATGTAAATTGGGTGAAATGGTTAAGGATCAAGACTCAATGGGTATAGGGTTCATGACATACAAGGGGTTGTAGTGTCTCATTCAAGGGTGCATTTGTAGAGGGTGTGTGGCACCTTTGTTTGTGATGCAATTTTTCCAAGCCCATCATTTTTCCATTCTTTGTTTCTTTCAAAATTTAGGGACAAGTTGAAGGCCATTGTCCTAGTGTGGTGTCCAGATAATGACAGTGTCACTCACAAACACCTAGTGGAAATGAGAAGGTTGGCTCGTGATGAGACCCCCTTTCTCTCAGCCATGCAACTGAGAGCCATTAACCTGGCTTGGTGACCAGATGATGGTAATATCACACTACTAGATATCCATGATCATGATAGGTCGGCTCATGATGAGATCTCCTATCTTCCAACTAACCCTTTAAGCATTCTTAATCATTATTCTTGTGGGTTCTCCTTGTCTTATAGATAAGCATTTCATTGTTTTCTTGGGGGATCTCATAGGTGAAGCATATGGAAGGTTTATATACAAGCTTTTATCTTTTACCCAACAAATATCCCTCTAGGCCTTCAGCCCCTTCTTCCCATAGAATGAGGGACAACCCCTTCTTGGGTCAATACACCCTAAAATCCCAAGAGATAAGGAAATGGGGGGTTTTAGTGATGGAAAGTGGTAAGTATGGTTGGGAATGGTATAATGGATCTTCAAGGGAGTTCCTAGCAACAAACCCATCCCCAAGGAAGACCACTTACTAGGGCACAATGTCAACCACCAAGGCGAAGCAGGGAAAAAGGCATCATGTCCAAGCATATGTCATGAAATCTAAAGCAGTCTAAGATACAACATACTCAAATGCCTCAAATATTGAAATGACACTCACCATAATACCTGACTTGTACCTCATGGAGCAAGGCCCAGTGCCTCTCGGAAGCCAACTGTGTGGTGGATGCCATTTGAAAATCTACGACCTCTATGGTGGTGAGAAGGGTCTTTATCTATGAAAAAGGATATTGTTGGTCATGTAGTCTCTAGGCACTCCATATCTGCAACCTAAGGGCCTCGAGACATAATCTCCTTAGTTTTCCCACAAAATGGGTATAACAACGTTATACTATTGATGTTACTAGGAGGGGTTGTTCCACATGTTCCCCTTTTCTTATGTTGTACTAGACTAACTGGTGGGACATGATTTTGTTGGTGGTGCATAATGCTTAGTAGATATTTTTCCTAGAACTATGGGAGGCGTTGGAACCTATTTCACTTTATTAAAAATGTATTACACACCTTGATGGAGCACTCCTCTTTGGCACACATGTTGAGGTTGATTTAATTGTCCATGGGGTATTTTGACCTTATTTTGACCTCTTGAAGGCTTGTGCATGAGAACCCTAGATCATTTGGCTTGGTTTCACACTTGGATGAGGTTAGTTGGCAAACATGTGGAGGTGTCATCACATTTTTATCATTATTTTATTTCTAGGTAATGGGGTGGTCTGCTCTTCTTGGAGTTTATTGGGTTACAATATGACTTGGTATGGGCTTTATGGAGTTTCTTGGAAATGAGGGTGGTTTTACCCTTGATTGTGCTTTCCAACCCATGGTATTTCATATTTTATTATGTGTTAGAGGGATTTCCTTTGTTGGCCACATGTGTGAGGAGGTTGGCACACTTCCCTAGGGAACACTTTCATGGAGTTAAGTTGATAATTATGGAGGATATTATTATATTGGTTGTTGACTCCTCACTCTTGGGAAATAACCATTTTCACATTATTGGAACATCTTTTATTATTGTTTAAGGATTTAACATGGTCAAATACTTTAGAGTTGAGTTGATTACACATTGGAGAGTGCATCCTACATGATGGATATTTTATTGCACACTCCTTCACACATATGGGAAGATTCACCTTGGGTTTACACTTGCTACCTTAGAGGATACTTGCTATTTTGAGGAGGGTTTTACGTGATATACTTTATTGAGGAGAGCACCCTTGGAGTATTTTATTGTTTTCTTGGAGGGCACACTTGTGGAGACATGTATTTATCATTTCTTGGACGTCAAGCAACTACTCATCTATAGGGTGTGTCTCACTTTCATGTGCTATTTTTGGAGTTTGTTGCATAAATAATCCATTATTTATTTATTGTTGACTTGTCTTATGGAGTTGGTTACGTGAGATCATTATTTAATTGTTTTCCTTGGAGATAAAAATGTATCTAGATAAGTCCAAACGTATTTTATTGTTTCATCTTGGAGAAGAATATAGATCTTAACAACTTGTTATCCCCACTTTTTAGGGATAACTAGGAGATCATGTCTCGAGGCCCACAGGTCCAAGACATGGAGTACTGAGAGCAGGATTGACCTGAGCATGGCCCTGGGGGGCCCACCTTTTCTTCTTCCATCATCCTTATCTTGTCAGTAGTAGTAGCATTTATCACCATTAGCTTGGTCCTGTATCAGGAAGGCTTCTTGCTCCGTGAGGTAATTGGTCCAGGTATCATGGTATGTGTCACTTTTGATCATTGTAACCTTTAAATATATGCATCTAATTCCTTTTATTTCTAACAACTGCTTGGATCTTACATTTTCCCACTTGACCATGTTTGGGGGGATTGAAAGGGTGCCCTAGCAAGCCCTTGTCCATAGGTTTTGGTTTGCCACTGGGGGACTTCTGAAAATCCATTGTCTTCTCCCATCATAGCACCACTATTTCATCTTATTTCCCGCTCACTTGTCCTACTCCCCTGTCCGGGCATTGGGTTAACCTATTTTCAGGATTGCACCTTATCTCATGGGAAGAAGGGGCTAAAGGCCCAGAAGGTAAAAGTACGTTGGTAAAAGATAAAATCCTAAGAATAGAACCGCAAGATGCTTCGCCCAGTCATCCCTGAGAAAGCAATAAAAGGCTTCTCATCAAGAAACAAGACAGATCCGGAAAAATAATAAAACAAGACCTAGTCAGAGGATAGGGGGTCTCATCACGAGCCAGCCTATTAGGTCCATGGGTACCTAGCAGTATGACATTTCCACCAACTGGTTACCATTCTAGGGCAGTGACTCTTGGTTGCATGGCCAAGGGAAAGGGGGTCTCATCGCGAGCCAGCCTTCTCATTTCTGCGAAAGTACTTGTGGGTAATGTTGTCAGCTCTGGTCACCATGCCAAGGCAGTGTCCCTTGATTAGCTCTTGAACAAAAAGAAAAAGAAAAGAAATAAACGACAAAAGAATAAAAGGCAAGAATGGGTTTGGAAAAAATGCATCCATGACAGGTACAGCTCGCCTTCTACAAAGGTACCCACAGGTAACAACTTGCATCCTTGCCCCTCACTGCACCCACATGCTTGGACTTCCCCTGACCACATCACCCACTCACATGGTTTGGATGAGGTCTCTTCCGGGAACTTTCCTTTTCCAGTGGACACTAGCCCAATAAGACGTTTTGTCTTTTCCTCCAGATTTGTATAGCAGGCTTGTGTAATGTCTTTGAGATATTAACAGATGTATTAGGGGTTTTATGCATATGTTTAATAATAATGATGATGAAAAGTGATTAACATGGTTATGATCCATGTGACTGATGAGCCCATGGAGGGCATATCTTTTGATGTGCAGGCCCATGCCCGACGAACAGGTACCATTTGGACTGGTACACATGGGGAGATGATCAGTTCGGACCTCCATGGGACTGAAGAGCCCACCAGGTGGATGTTGAGACCCCATCAAGGGGCAGAGACAGGATGGAGATGGATCAGGGGCTTTGCACTGGATAAGAAGAGGACGTTCCACCAGAGGCACCCCGACACAGCTTGACCTAGGGGGGTTGAGCCCTTTTCAGTGAAACGTTGGCCTTGGGAGGCCTAGGACGTCACCACCTTGACCATGGCGTCGCTCAGCATCATGGACATTTTGGGAGATAGATTAGGAAGCAGTGGCACGTGTGGCGGGTTGGAGAAGCCTAAGGAGGGCTAACGTTTTGCTCTAGGACACCCCATCTGCCCAAAAAGGGGCTAACGTCTCCCCTGGAGGGGCTTTTACTCTCTTTTCAACTTGATTTAGGATTTAATTTGACAATTTAATGTAAAACAGTATGATTTTGATAATTTGTCCTTGTCGACCTTTTACATGACCTAAAAAGTAAAATTAGGTCATGATATTGTATAAATGGAGGATTTTCTCCTTCATTTTTTCATGAAGACTCATTCACTCCATAAGGAGGTCTGAAATTTGCACCCTATCTTGGGTATTTGGATGATTTAAGTGAGGCACACTTGTTGAAGGAATACTTTTTGGCATTCTATGGTGTTTCTCTTGAAGGAAGGTGTTACAACTAGGGTTTGCATGGTTATTTCTTGATGAATTGTAAGTATTTTTCTGCAAAAATTCTTAAATGAATGGTTGTAGTCTTATTTTCTTGCATATATTTATAATTTTTTGAATCAAAACCCTAGGTGACAAGCAAACAAATAGGTCCTTGTCTCATGTCCCCTGATAGAGAAGCTTTCAACCATTAAAGAAGAAGAAGAGACCCTAGTCGTAGCTACACTCCTTTTTCTTCCTCTCCTTTGCTAGCCGTACCATTTTGAATTCAAGAGGAAGAAGACATTCCAGGCCTAGGTTATCTACACTTAGGGTCGTTATTCTTTTAGGGTTTGATGAAAGAGCCTTGTTGTAGCAACACTCTCCCTCATTAAGCCTTCTTGTCTTGATTTTGTGCTTCATTTGAGCTAGTCGTTTTGCCAAAGTGACCTGAGGAAGGAGGAGAGAGCATGAGGCCTTACTATAGCAACACCGGAGTGAGCCTCTCTCCCCTAGGGTTTTGATTCTGAGGCCCTGCCATAGCAGCACTTCAGAACTCTTCCCTCTAGTCCTTAGCTTTCATCCTTTAGCCCTTGTGTCCTTCATTTTTTATTCCATTTTACCCTAAGGCACTGATCTAAAGTCCTCCAACGTTGAAGTGAAGTTGATCAAACCACTCTCTAAATTCTTTGAAATTCAAACCCTAACCTACTAACCCTAAGTTGCTGACATCATCATTGGATATTTCATCTTTAATGCAGCAACGTTTTACTTTATGAGCAATTGAATGGTGGTTTTAAGCATTTATTAAATGAAGTTTTGATTGGTTACATTGAATGCCAGATCGTTCCAATATTTATGGGTGAAGTGTCATATTCTTTTCATTTGCTATTGATAAGCATTGACTTCGTCAACATTTATTGTTAATTTCTTATATATATCAGATAGTCTTATGAAGTACTAACCCATTGAAATATAGCTTGCATATATTTGTTTGATGTTGTCTTGTTCCAGGCAGGTGTTCTTCATTGGGGATTTACTTTATTATTGGTTGTTTAGCCGAGACTTTATGTTTGGGTGGTGACTTGTGAAGGGGGAAAACCTTATCTTGGTATTATTAGCCTTTTGCCTCTTCAAAACCGCAGGTCATTGGGGACGTCTCCCCTGGGCCTAACCTCCCTAAAGAGAAAGAACTTCCCCATCGTGGTGACATTGGGTGGGATAGGTTCCTGTTACGCTAGTTTGGCCTTCAATATTATAGCCTTTTTCCCAGCTACAAATTGTGCGATAACACAACTCATTGCTACTTTTAGTAAGGAAATTATTGAGACGGATATTTATTGTTATTCCTTGGAGAACTAATGGATCTAGGAAAATAATTACTTGTTTATTGTAAAGAAGATGGATCTCACTCTATTTAAAAGAGAAGCTCTCTACATTTGGGAGTTTGGTTGGATTTGGGGACCTATCGCCTTTGAGATTTTGTTGAATATATTAAAGACAATGTGAATTTTATGTTTTCTCCTCTTTTAGTATATTTTCTTAGGTTTACTTGTTGAAGACCAAGGCTAGAAATGTTTGTATCAAATGGGTGTTGATGGGATGAAACATAGGTAAAACATTTCGTCATTGAGAAGATTATGCCTTTGTTAAGAAGATCTAAATTATGGCTTATTCCCCTTTTGCATAGCTTTATGTTTATTATTGGAGATGTTTAATGTGTATATTTTATCCTAATCAAGAGTTGGCTACCATTCAAATTTTCCTTTGGTAGATGCACCCTCGAACTTGTTTTGAACTTCTCCATAATTTAGGCTTTTCGCAAATAATTTTATGTATTAGTGGACAACAAGATAGGTGTATTTGTAATTTCTTTATTGAAACTATATTAACTCTTAATCTCATAGTTGTTGCCTTTAGTGGTTGATGATTGACTTCACTTTTCCAAATGGACTTGGCACTAGTCTTAATCCTTCCATCACTCCATTTATAAAACCACTTTCACTATTTTTGTTTTGCTAAAGCTAACTCTTCTTAATCACCTTGAGCCTCTTTGTAATAATATTTAGTAATCCTAAGTCACGGAAGACCCCCTTGACTTGGAGAAGATCCAACCTAAAGAGTGGGAGAAGGTTATTGTGGTGACAGTAAATAACCTCTCCAAGTTACCCTTGGGTTCTCACTTTGTGGTTGGGACTTTAAAACCTTCGATAAGAGTTTGAGTGGTAACATTTTGGCATCATTGTTGGGAATAAAGTCCATTGCCCATGTTACCCTTCATATTGCATGAGGAACACACATTGTACAGATTTGCAATATGATAGGTTCATGAGATGTGGCTTGAGCACTTTAGATTGGAAGAGACTCATTTCTCCTTTGTGATGGATTGTCGTGGTTCCTCTATTGGTTTTCTCTTCGTGGTTTCATATATTTGGTTGATGGATCAAGATGCTAGTGGGTATTTGATGGTGATGCTTGTTGCTTCATATGACCTATGTTAGCATCATGGTGTTACTCCTTGGACATATATATAATGGTTGTATCTCCCCAAGGGGTTGGGTGATGATGACGTGGAATGTTATGGCTCTTATTTATAGAACACCCTAGTAATCATTGATGAATTAAGAATGACATAGCTTGATGGTCTTTTAATTGATGGTCACTAGGAGGGAGCATTCCATGTTTTCCCCTTTATTGTGTTGTGTCAGGGCATGATTGATATGTTGAGGTGGTACATATTTCCTAGGAGATGATTTACCTAGCATGTTGGTTTGGTTTTACATGATGATTGCACAATTTCATGGTTGGTGTCACCTATTTGTGGAGCGCCTAGTATATTGACCTCTTTCTACATGGTTTCAACATATTGGATGTGGTTTCCCTATGGTTGGAGGCTTCCTAGTGAGAGTTGCCTATCTTATGGGTTTACTTTTCACACTTGGATATATTCATCGTGGGGTTTGAGTCTTGATTAGTTGGATCACTTAGGTTTATTTTTCATATTTCCATACTTGGAGAGGTCTCCTTTGATGGTTGGGCCTTGACTAGATGGAGCACTCTCCTTATGATAGAGACACACTTCATATTTTGTGGATGTTTTTCTTGGTTGATGGGGATCATCCACTCTCTTCATGGAATTGGTTATTATTGATGGTTTTGACCCTCCAACATGTGGATATCACCATTGGAATCTACTTCAAGGAGTGGGTACACCTTGGAGACCACATCATGGATTCTTGTATGGTTATCTTGATGGGACATCTTCCTTTTGGAGCCACATGTGCCATATGGAGTATGCATTCCACAAATTTCATGGTATTTGATGAGATGACCTAGCCTTAGAAGCCACACAAGTGTTTTGAGTTGCTTACATTGCAAAATTATGGAGATATTATTGTGGAGTGACCTCTCTTGGAGTGGTTTGAGGAGGTCATTGGATTTTTACTTTGTCTTCTTACTATGTTTGGATGGCGCATGTGAGAGGGTACTTTGGGTGATGTGTGTTGGATTATCAACAAATGTCTTTTGATAGAGTTCCTCGGTTGTTGTTAGATCAATGCCATTAAATGTAGATTGGCTATATTTCCAAAAAGTGGTTATAACAAAGAATTTGATAAATATTAAGGGGTTACGACAATTTCAAATATGCCATTTTAAAAACCCTCACCACATTTTGACCACGCGTGCCACATGGAGAAGTGCACACTTGATATTTATTTAATTGCTTCGCTGGTTGGTGCACATATGGAAGCTTATGTCATGGTAAACCAACCACCCACTCATCTAGAGGATGCATCCCACCATCTTATGTTATTCTTGGAGGGTGCTACATAACCAACTCCATTATTTTATTATTGTTGACTTGTCTCATAGAGTTGGTTACATGAGATCATTATCGTATTGATTTCCTTGGATATTTTATTGCTTCTTCTTGGAGAAGAATATGGATCTCAACAACTCATTGCTACTTTTAGCAAGGAGGTTGTTGAGAATGATATTTTATTGTTATTCCTTGGAGAACTAATGGATCTAGGAAAGCAAATACTTATTTATTGTTGAGGAGATATAGTTGAAACACATATAAGGGTTTTCTCTCTCCATTTGATATGTGGTTGGTTTTGGGTATGAAAACCCTTGAGACTCTTGTTTAACATATTGTTGGGGCTATTGAATGGATGGGTAAAGCACCTTATGGATGAGGAAATTTTCTAGATCTTTATGTTATTTCACGTTGATGAAATCTTTTGGTTCATGGTTATTAAACATTGAATGGGTAAAACAATTCCTCTCCTATTGTATTTATCATTGTGATGTTCTATATCGATGCATATTTCTCTACACTTGGTTGTATCACTTGTAATCCATTCTTATATGTACAAATTTCATAGCCATTGGAGTTTATCTACACTAGTAATCTTCGTTGATGAATTTTTTAACTTTGGGGCAACAAGGGAAAGGTTAACTAAGATTGTACTTTAAAGCCACATTATTCCTCTTTTCTTCAATAGGATATCCTACCAAAAGACTTATTTGACTCCATATTCCCAATGTACTTTCCCTAGGCACTAGTCTTACCTTCAGCGACCTTTTAAAGCACCAAAAGACTAACTTTGTTTATGTTTAACAAATATGAAATTGCATTTGAAAATCCTACTTCAAATTTTCCTCAAAGCCTAGGGAACTTATCTCTTTTTGCATCTTATACTAGACTTAAAACTCTGCATTACAAATCTGCAATACATACCTACAGAAATATCCTAAAGCAGATTTCTACTAAGTCCTAAAACCCCCACTTTACCTTATATTCTATTGGACTTAGCATGTTTAGGGAATCCCCCTTGAGTTGGTGAAAAAATAACCTAAAGTGAGGGAAATCACTGCTAATATGACAGCGATAGCATTTCCAAGTTACTCTTTGGGTTTCACTTGGTGGAGACTTTACACCTTAGGTGAGACTTTGAGAGGTAACAACTTGGATTTGTAGTTTTACTACATTTGACATTTTATGAGTGTGTGTATTGAGTATCCATTGCTCATATGGTGACTCCATGAAAGGACAACGACCGTGTTTCTAGCAGATTTTTTAAGACATTGTTGGGTGCAGAGATGGGCACATCCCACAACTTTTAAAGCACCTAGTAAGCTCACCTTGATGACTCCACATATTGGCATGAGGCATATTTCAAATCTAAATTCATCCCTATATGTTTGCATTTCACGTTGAAGATTGGAAAATTAAAGGAGCATGGCATCATCCCAAGATGTTTGGAACACATTGTCTAGCCTTTTAAATTTTTCATGCATTACGGGATCTCCTCATGAGCATCATTATCAAGTATGGAAGGAGCATGTACCAAGGTTTTTGGAGATCCTCATATTGCTTCACAACATGTTACAACTTTCATTGAGTTTCTTGCAAATTTTAATATTGACCATGAAGATGTTATGTTGAAGGCTTTTGCATCCTCTTTCAAAGGAAAGCATGAGATTGAATGGCTATTTAGTCTTGGCCCAAAGAGGATGTTTTTCATTTTTAGTCATCTATCTGTTTCAAGAATATTGGAATGGTGATTGTGAAATTGTGGGCTATATGATGCACAAATGCTTTGTTGATGTTTATTATAAGATGAAAGAGCAATTTGAGGCTTTGAAGCATTCAAAGGTACAAAGCCTTTCAAGTTGTTTGGATGATCAAATACGTTATAAAAGTTTTGCAATGTGGTCATTGGAAAAATATATCAAAAATTCATATGATTTGCATGTTTTTGACTCAAAGTTTCTTTCACCCCATGAGTCACTTGTATTTCCTGAGGATGATGAAACTGTTGAAGACCTTGGTGAAGCACCTTGTGACTCCATTGAAGAACATGCACATGAAGAACAAGATGGTGACAAAGGCACTCAAGCATCCAATGATCCCTTTGAAAATCAAGCACATGAGGAAGAAGAGGGTTTGGTAAGCATGTTATCTTCTCCCATTTCTGAAGTTTATGATAAAAATTTTGATGATTTTGAGATGGACAAAGTAGTAGAAAACCCTTTAAAGATTGAAAAAATATTAAATGTGATTGTTCCCTATGTGAAGAGGAAAATGTCAGCCAAGAAGAGGCTAACATTATAAATTTTGGGCTTCTTGGACGGCCACATAGGCTGGAACTTTTTGCAGAAAATTTTAGTATTTGCCATATGTGAAAAATGGATATTGTAGATCTTTTGGAGCATGTGGGGAAGATTTTTGGTTACACCTTTGTAGATTTATTTCAGCGATACATGCTTTCATCTGTTTCCTCTACCATGCATAAATTTTCATCTGAGGGCTGAATTTCATTTAGGGTAGCATGATTTTCAGATTGTCGTATCTTGCATAATTTTTATTTATTTTTTTTGTTTCGGGGAAAAAAATGCATATTTTTCCAGATTTTGGGGCAGTTTTGTGATTATGAAAGTCCAGAATTTTTCAAGCATACATTGTTGAGAACAATGCAGAATTTTTCCAGCCACCTTTTGGTAATTTTATAGGTAAAAACTCAGCATTTGAACATGAATTTGGGGCTGAAAATTGCTTGTGGCAGTGGGGTGTTCATTGCAAAAATTTTCAGCCACTTCCTTCTTCACTTTTTTCTCAAATTATGCATGAAAAGTCATGTGAAAAATGTTTTTTAAGAGCCGAAAATTTGGGGCTGAAATTTTTTTCTAGATCTGAATTCTTGATTCATATTTAATCTACATATTTTGGGGGCAGCAATGAAATGTTGTGCAGATTTTGGAGTCACTTAAACCCTTGTTTATTGAGGGGATTTTTCGCAGATTGGTTACATCGGATCTATCCAAGAGTGGATAGATGAAGCTTGTGAATGCACATGCCAAGTTTGGCATGATGATTATGCTCTTTTCCTTTGTCATGAGCTTACTTCCATGTTCATTTTCAGCCGTATATTAATGCAGGGTTTAGCTCATGAGTATGTTATATTTTATGTGGTCTTGTTTTGGTTCATTACCAAACACAAGGGAAGACTTTTCAGCCTTGAGAAGATGCTACCATGGTTACATTGGCTTTATGATTTCACTTAGTTTTCTCATCTTCCTATTGTTAGATGTAGAGTATGATGAATAAGTTGTTGAGAGCACTATAATAAAAAAAAAAAGGTCAACATGTGAGCATTATATCTCATTTCATGCTAATTTTGGCATTCTTGGCATGTGCCCATTTTCCATGTAAAGCCAATTTTGGGCTATTGTTGATGTAATGGATTATATGGACATATTATTATGTATGTGGTGTTTAGGGATGAAGATATGTATCCATCCTACCACATGGTTTTATTTTGCATTTTTGGAAGGTCTTCTCAAAAGGTACAACTAGAGATTTCTCGGGTTCTTATGCACGCTTCTTCGAGAGCACATGTCCCCAAGTTGGAGCCAATTGTTACCATGAGGGTAACTCTTGTGATTTTCATCACAAGATATGATTTGCAACATGGTACCCATAGAGATTTTGATGGATTGGGGGCACACACCTTCTTTCTTTACTTGGAGATGATGTTTTTCTTGGTTGAGTTGGTATTTTGGGTTGGAGGAGATTCACTTCTCCTTATTGGACGATCACGCTTGATGGTTTATGGTTTGGTACTCCTCTCATATTTGCATGCCTTTGATTGATGGGTCACTCTCTTGGTATACTTTCATCGTTATGGACCATGCTACCTCATCATGGTGTTACATTGGTATATTTGTTCATCGTGACCAAAGAATGCTCAACTTTGGCTTAAGTATGATGGTTCTATCCCCCCAAGGGTTTGGATGATGTTGATGTGAGGTATTGACATGGCACTATATTGTCTTTGGAACATCCTAGAGATTTGGCATAGTGATGTTATATTATTGATGTCAATAGGAGAGGGTGTTTCACATGCTCCTTTGTTCTTATGTTCTACTAGACTAGGTGTTGGGACATGATTTTTTTGGTGGTGCATAATGCTTAGTAGATGTTTTTCCTATCACTATGGGGGTTTTGGCACCCATTGCACTTTATTAAAATATGTATTACACCCTGGAGCACTCCTCTTTGACACACATGATGAGGTTGATTTAACTATTCAAGGGGTATTTTGACCTTATTTTGACCTCTTGAAGGCTTGTGCATGAGTGCCCTAGCTCATTTAGCTTGGTTTCACACTCAGATGAGGTTATTTGGAAGTGGACTATGGTTTGTTGGAGCGCTCACCTTGCTAGCACACATGTGGAGGCATCATCACATTTTTAGCATTATTTTATTGCAAGGCGATGAGATGTAATATCCCCAAGTGTGTTGGGATGGGGTATTATGATCTTCTGTGTAATTATGTTGTTTCTGGTTGTGTGCTTTTGTCAAACAGTTTGCATAATTTGGTTGACAACTTTCTACAAATAGTTTACATACATTCTACTAAAATATTTTTGTCAAACACATTGTATGTAAACAAAGTACACATGAAATAGAAGAGACAACAAGGGCATTACCCCAATCACAACAATACAAATCTCTAATGGTTGTTATGGCAGCTACAATACATCAATGAAAACACACAATATGCAAACTAAAACCTGGAATAATGCCACGACCTCCTCAACAGATGATGCGTCCTCCTCCACACTGCAGAAAAGCCTCTCCAAGATGATGTCGTCCAGCTCCAAGGGCCTCACTAAGCCTCACGCTTCCTCCTCTGATCAATATAGACCTCCTCCAAAGAATATCGGGCCTCCAATGCCAAGGATGGGGCCCACGGCCTTCCTCCAAACCCTCATGGTTCTGCAGAAAGGTGGCTCGGCCCCTCAAAATGCCTCCACAACTCCTCCTAGCCTCACAGCCCTACAAAAGAAATGGATCAGACCCTCCAAGAAACCCCAACAAACCTCCTAAGTGCCAACAAACCCCCACAAACCCTCACAGTCTGCTCTCAAAACCTTCACTGCCTGCTAAAGATGACTCACGGCCTCCTCAAACCCCCACGATCCTGGAAAAGTTGAATCCATCCCTCTCTAGGAAACCCCACGGACCTCCTAATCCAGTCGATACACTTCCAAGTTGAAGTGGAACTATGAAATGAATCTCATATGAAGATCTCGGATGGATCCTCCTCCTTGTCTAGCTAGGGTGGATATTGCACCACCGAAACCAAACCACAATGGAAGGGTTTATGCCAAAACCCAACAAAAAACTTGGCTCACAAGAGCACTCCAATAAGAGATCAATCCAAAACATAATGAGAAAAGTGGAGCGCTACCCTTCTTTTTATAACTCTTCGATGCAACCATCTAGACCTTTCCTCGTTGACTTAATCAACATGACCCTTATTCCCCTTTTACTTTTCACTTAAAGATTAAAAGTCACTTTTTACTAATGTTGAAGTAATTATTAATCTAAAAGTTACTTTATTACCTTTTTACTTAATGTCACTTTAAAAATATAACATCTCCTAGCTAAGTGACATCAAATAAACCCCCCTGACTCCCTTTTTCTTCATTGACTATATCCTACAGGAGTCATATAGGCTATGTTATCCCCCACTTTCAGGGATAACTAGGAAATCATGTCTCGAGGCCCACAGGTCCTAGACATGGAGTACCGAGAGCAGGATTGACTTCAGCATGGCCCTGGAGGGCCCACCTTTTCTCTCTTCCAGCATCTTTATCATGTCAGCAGCAGCAGCAGCGACCTCCACCGCCATCGTCTTGGTCTTGTGTCAGAGAGGGTTCTTTCTTCATGAGGTAATTAGTTCAGGTATCATGGTATGTGTCACTTTGATCATCAAAACCATTGAATGTATGCATCTGATTCCTTTTATTTCTAACAATTGCTTGGATCTTACACTTGCCCACTTGACCATGTTTTAGGGATTGACATGGTGTCTTAGTAAGCATGTGTCTGTTGGTTTTGGTTAGCCACTGGGGTTGTCTATGAGAAGCCATCGTCCGCTCCCTTCACAGTTTCACTTTTCCATGTTGTTTCCCGCTCGACGGTCCCATTCCACTTGTCCGGGCACTAGGTTGACCTATTTTTAGGGTTGCGCCTTATCTAGTGGGAAGAAGGGGCTAAAGGCCCAGAAGGTAAAAGTAAGATGGTAAAAGATAAAAACCTAAAAAATAAAACCTAGAGATGCTTCGCCCAGGGATCCCCAAGAAAGCAATAAAAATCTTCTCAACAAGAAACAAGAGGGACCCTAAAAAAATAATAAAATGAGACTTAACCAGCGGATAGGGAGTCTCATCACGAGCCAACCTATTAGGTCCATGGGTACCTAGCAGTATGACATTGCCATCAGCTAGCTACCACACTAGGGCAATGACCTTTGGTTGCATGGCCAAGGGAAAGGGGGTCTCATCATGAGCCAGCCTTCTCATTTCTGTGAAGTACTTGTGGGTAACGTTGTCACCATTGGTCACCACACTAGGGTAGTGTCCCCTGATTATCTCTTGAGCAAAAGAAAAAGAAAAAAGAAATAAAAGACAAAAAGAACAAAGGCATGAATGGGCTTGGAAAGAATTGCATCCATGACATGTACAGCTCGCCTTCTACAAAGGCACCCACAGATAACATCTTCCATCTGTGGCCTTCATTGCACCCACCTGCCCGGACATCCCTTTACCACTTCATCCACCTACATGGCTTGGAATAGGTCTCTTTCGGGAACTTCCCTTTATTCAGTTGACACTAGCCCAATAGGATGCCTTGCCCTTTTCCCAAAGACTTGTATTGTAGGTTTGTGTAAAGTCTTTGAGCTATTGATTGATCTATCAGGGGTTTTATGCATATGTTTAATAAAATTTATAATGAAATGTGATTGACATTGCTATGATCCCTGTGACTGATGAGCCCATGGAGGGCATAGCCTTTGATGTGCAGGACCATGCCCGATGAACAGGTACCATCTTGGACCGGTACACATGGCGAGATGATCAGTTCAGACCTCCATGGGGCTGAAGATCCCATCAGGTGGATGTTGAGACCCCATCAGGGGGCAGATATAGGATAGAGATGGATCCGGAGCTTTGCATCAGAGGAGAAGAGGACGTTCCACCAGAGGCACCCCGACAGAGCTTGACCTAGGGGGGATGACCCTTTCTCAATGGAACGTTGGCCTTGGAAGGCCTAGGACATCACCACCTTGACCATGACATCACCCAGCATCATGGACTTTTTGGAAGGTAGATTAGGCAGCAGTGGCACGTGTGGCAGGTTGGAGAAGTCCAGGGAGGGCTAACGTTTTGCTCCAGGATGCCCCATCTGCCCAAAAAGGGGCTAACGTCTTCCTTGAAGGGGATTTTACTCTCTTTTCAGCTTGATTTAGGATTTAATTTGACAATTTAATGTAAAACAGTATGATTTTAGTATTTTGGACTTATCGGCCTTTTACATGACCTAAAATGTAAAATTAGGTCATGATATTGTATAAATGGAGGATTTTCTCCTTCATTTTTAGATCATGACTCATTCACTCCATAAGGAGGTCTGAAATTTGCGCCCTCTCTTGGGTATTTGGCTGATTTAGTGAGGCGCACTTGTTGAAGGAAGACATTTTTGGCAGTTTATGGTGTTTCTCTTGAAGGAAGGTGTTACAACTAGGGTTTGCATGGTTATTTCTTAGTGAATTGTAAGTATTTTTCTACAAAACTTCTTGAATGAATGGTTGACTCCATTAAACCCTAAGGCACTGATCTAAAGTCCTCTAGTGTTGAAGTGAACTTGATTACAATACTCTCAAGCCCCTTGAATTAAAACCCTAATTTCACTAACCCTAGCCTAGACTAACCTACTAACCCTAAGTGTTGACGTCATCCTTGGCTATTATATCATTGATGTAGCAATGTTTTGTATTTTTAGCAATTGAATGGTGATCTAAGGCATTTATTAGATGACGTTTTGATTGGTTACATTGAATGCCATATTGTCATAATATTTATTGGTGAAGTGACATTACTTTCATAGCTATATTGATAAACATTGACTTCATCAATATTTATTGCCATAATTGCTTATGTATATTCATCAGATAGTCTTATGAAGTACTAACCCATTGAAATAGCTTGCATATATCAGTTTGTTGTTGCTTTGTTCCGGGAAGGTACACTTCATTGGGGGTTTTACTTCATTATTGGTTGTTAGCTGGGAATATCTAATTGGTGGTGACTTGTGAGGGGGGAAATCTTATATTTATCTTATTAGCCTCTTACCTCTTCAAAAATCCAGGTCATCAGGGACGTCTCCCCTGGGCCTAACTTCCCAAAAGAGAAAGAACCATCCCATTGTGGTGACATTGGGTGGGATTGGTTCATGTTACGCTAGTTTGGCCTTCAAAACTCAAGCCTTCTAGCCTTGCTACAAACTGTGCGATAACATGCTACTAAGTCATCCTCCCATCATGATCAAGTGGAAGGGGACATCACATGGGGAAGTCTCGTCTTGTTAGAGTTTGTTGGGTTAAATTATGACTTGACACATGGATTTATGGAGTTTGTTGGAAATGAGGGTGGTTTTACCCTTGTTTGTGTTTTCCAACCCATCGAATTGCATTTTTAATGCTTTGTTGGAGGGTTTTCCTTGGTTGACCACATGTGTGAGGAGGCTAGCATACTTCCCTAGGGTGCACCTTCATGGAGTTAAGTTGAGAATTGTGGAGGATATTATTATATTGGTTGTTGACTCCTCACTCTTGGGACATAACCATTTTCACATTATTGGAGCATATGTTATTATTGTTTAAGGGTTTACATGGTCAGACACTTTAGAGTTGAGTTGGTTACACATTGGATACTGTGTCCTACATTATGGAACTTTTATTGCACACTCCTTAACACATCTGGGACATTTCACCTTGGGTTCGCACATGCTACCTTGGAGGCTACTTGCTATTTTGAGGAGGGTTTTTCTTGGTCTACTCTAATGAGGAGTGCACCCTTGGAGTATTTTATTTTTTTCTTGGAGAATGCACTTTTGGAGACACTTCTTTATCATTTCTTGGAGGCCAACCAACCACTCATCTACAGGATGTGTCCCACATTAATGTATTATTTTTGGAGTTCCACTCCATTATTTATTTATTGTTGACTTATCTTATGTAGTTGGTTACACAAGAGCATTATTTAATTGTTTTCCTTGGAGATAAGGATGTATATAGATAATTCCAAGTGTATTTTATTGTTTCTTCTTGGAGAAGACAGTGGATCTCAACAACTCGTTGCTACTTTTAGTAAGGAAGTTGTTGAGAAGGATATTTTGTTGTTATTCCTTGGAGAACTAATGGATCTAGAAAAATAATTACTTATTTATTGTAAAGGAGATGGAACTCAGTCTAGTTAAAAGAGCAGCTCTCTGACATTTGGGAGTATGGTTGGATTTGGGGACTTATCGCCTTTGAGATTTCGTTGAATGTCTTGAAGACAATGGGAAATTGAAGTTTTCTCCTCTTTCGACACATTTGCTTGGGTTTACTTGTTGAAAAGAAAGGCTAGAAAGGTTTGTATCAAATGGGTGTTGAGGGGCTAAAACATAGGTAACATATTTCCTCATTAAGAAGATTGTGCATTTGTTAATAAGATCTAAATTGTGGCTTATTCCCATTTTTTTTTATCTTTGTGTTCATTATTGGAGATGTTTAATGTGTATCTTTCATCCTAATCAAGAGTTGGCTACCATTCACATTTTCCTTTGGTAAATGCACCCTTACACTTGTTTTGAACTTCTCCATAATTTAGCTTTCTAACAAATAATTTTCTGCATTAGTGGAGAGTAAGATAGGTGTGTTTGTAGTTTCTTTATTTAGACTATATTCATTGTTAATCTCATAGTTGTTGCCATTTTGTTTATCTTTGTGTTCATTATTGGAGATGTTTAATGTGTATCTTTCATCCTAATCAAGAGTTGGCTACCATTCACATTTTCCTTTAGTAAATGCACCCTTACACTTGTTTTGAACTTCTCTATAATTTAGTTTTCTCACAAATAATTTTCTGCATTAGTGGAGAGTAAGATGGTGTGTTTGTAGTTTCTTTATTTATACTATATTCATTGTTAATCTCATAGTTGTTGCTTTTAGTGGTTGATGCTTGAATTTAGTTGCCCAAAATGAACTGGACACTAGTCTTAATCCTCCCATCACTCTATTTATAAAACCACTTTTATTGATTCTATTTTGCTAAAGCTAACCCTTCATATTCACCTTGTGCCTCTTTGTAATAAGCTTTAGTAATCTTAAGTTAGAAAGTCCCCTTTGAGTTTGAGAAGGGTCAACCTAAAAAGTGGGAGAAGATTAATGTGGTGACATTCAATAACCCCTTCAAGTTGCCCTTGGGTTCTCACTTTTTGGTTGGGACTTTAATGTCTCGGATGAAAGTTTTAGTGGTAACATTTTAGCATCATTTCCGGTAATAATGTCCATCACTCGTATTTGTAATCTTGCTACATATGACATTTTATGAGTGTGTGTATTAAAGATCCATTGCTCATATGGTGATTCCATGAAAAGACCAAACCTTTGTTTCTAGCAAAATTTAAAAGACATTGTATATTCAGATTTAATTTTAGCCCTACATGTTTACATTTCCTGTTGAAGATTGGTGAAGTAAATGAGCATGACATCATCCCAAGATGTTTGGGACAATTGTCTACCCCTTTAAATTTTTCATGCGTTTCGGGATCTCCTCACGAGTGTCATTATCAAGTATGGAAGTAGCATGTTCCAAGGTTTTTGGAGATCCTCATCTTGCTTCACATGTTACATTTTTCATTGAGTTTTTTGCACATTTTAATATTGTCCATAAAAATGTTTCGATGAAGGCTTTTGCATCCTATTTCAAAGCAAGGCACGTCGTTGAATGGTTATCTAGTCTTGGCCCAAAGAGGATAATTTCATTTTTAGATTCCATTTGTGTGTTTCAAGAAGAATGGAGTGGTGATTATGAAAATTGTGGGATACATGATGCACATATCTTTGTTAATATTTATTTTATATTTATTATAAGATAAAGAGTAAATTGAAGCATTCAAAGGTACTTTGGATAATCAAATATGTGATAAAAGTTTTGCAATGTGGTCATTATTTATTATAAGATAAAGAGAAAATTGAAGCTTTGAAGCATTCAAAGGTACTTTGGCTAATCAAATATGTGATAAAAGTTTTGCAATGTGGTCATTAGAAAAGATTCATGTGATTTGCATGTTTTTGACCCAAATTTCTTTTTACCTCATAAGTCACTTGTATTTCATGAGGATGATGAATTTGTTGAAGACCTTGGTGAAGCACCTCGTGACTCCATCAAGTATTTCATGAGGATGATGAATTTGTTGAAGACCTTGGTGAAGCACCTCGTGACTCCATCAAAGATCATACACATGAAGAACAAGACGGTGACAAAGGTACTCAAGCATTCATGGATCTCTTTGAAAATCAAGCACATGAGGAAGAAGAGGGTTTGGTAAGCATGTTATCTTTTAATGATTTTGAGGTGGATGAAGTAGTAGAAAACCCTTAAAGATTGAAGAAATATTAAATGTGATGTTCCCCATGTGAAGACGAAGAGGTCAGATAAGAGGAGGCTAGCATTATAGATTTTGGATATTTTGGACAACCGCATAGGTTAGAACTTTTTGCAAAAAAATTGAATAGTATTTTCCAACCGTATTTGAGAATGGATATTGTGGATCTTTTGGAGCATTTTGGGGGTTGAATATCATTTAGGGAAGCATTCTTTTCAAATCATCGTATCTTGCATAAAAATTTTGTCTTTTTTAGGGTAAAAAATGCATAATTTTTCTAGATTTTGGAGTAGTTTTGTGAAAATGAAAGTACCCATAGAACTTTTGAAGGATTGGGGGTACACACCTATTTCTTTGCTAGAAGATGATGCTTTTCTTGGTTGAGTTGGTGTTTTGGGTTGGAGGAGATTCACTTCTTGTTGATTGATCATGTTTAATGGTTTATGGTTTGGTACTCCTCTCATATTTGCATACCTTTGATTAATGGATCACCCTATTGGTATACTTTGGTGGTTACGGAATATGCTACCCAATCATGGTGTAACATTGGTATACTTGTTCATATTGACTAGAAAATGCTACCCTTTGGCTTATGTATGATGGTTCTATCCCCCCAAGGGGTTGGATGATGTTATTATAAGGCATTGACATATATTGTTCATCATGAATAGAGAATGCTACCCTTCCTCAAGAGAGCTTCGATGACTTTGAAAAGAACACTAGAGGCATCGGTTCCAAACTCATGAGGTAAATGGGATATCATGCTCAAGGGCTAGGCAAGTAAGGCCAAGGGATTTTGATCTCCATTGTAGCTCAATAGAGGCCTGAGCATGAAGGCCTAGGATTCAGTGGAAAAGAAGCCAACACAAGTTCAACTCAAACCACCTTTGTTAAGGCAAGATGAACCGAAAAAGAAGGTATTCCCATGGAGGAAATGCAATTGGAAAAGGAATGTGTAGCAAGAAAATCAAATCTTCTTGTAGAGGCTTGGAAGAGGGAAACAAAGAGATGATTCCACCATCTAGACCTGCTCCAAATCTTGGGGGACCAAGCAACCAAGCTTGCAAGCATCATCACAAACCAAAAAGGTATGACATGGTATCTTTGGTTTGTTTATGTTGCAAGAAAAGGGGTCATAAGGATAGCAATCATTGGCACTCTAGAAGGTCAAGTAGCCCATGCATGAATTATTGTCAGTACTATAGATTAACTTGACATTGGGAGGCTAAATATTGGAGGCTTCACCTACAACTCCATCCCAAGAACTGAATAGCCAAGTAGAAAGCTTGGAGAATCAAGGTCAAGGGGAAAGAGGACCTACTTTCACTTGCAACCCAAATAGAAATAGTTTCCCAATGAGCTATTGCAACAATGAATGACATCTCTAACCATGATATGGACAACAAGCTTATGCAAAAGGCAGGCATGCCCTATTCATCTCTTATCTTCCATCCTACATCAAAGGCACCCATTCTTGGAGATTTGTCATAGATTGCTTGATGGAAGTAGATGAGGTAGGCACATAAATGTATAGAAAAATAAGATCGAAGGGACTTAAGGCTTTTGGGGACCAAAATTTTGGAAATGGGGAGGTGTGATCCGAATTGGATCCTTGCCAAAATCTCTTTGTGAAATTTGTAATAAACATTCAATTGTTTTTGGCAAAGTTGAGAAAATATTTGAAATTCCCTTGGAAGTTGAAATGAACCATTGTGATGGTTGGTCTTCCAATGCAGCCCATTAAAAATGAAGGTTGTGATGAAGAAGAGAATTGAATGGAACGAGGAGGAGAGATGAGAAGGAAATGAAGAAGGGCGATAGCAAAGATGAGAGCTCTAAGCAACAATTTTCTTGATGATCGGAGGAGAAGAAGACATTGAGTCTATTCGCCATCTACAAATTTCCTGTCAATGAGTACCAATACACTAAATTTGTTTGTAGCTCACCCTTTTGTAATCAAATTACTGCTTAATAAAAATCCCCTTGAACCTGATTTTCCCATTTGGATTTCCAGTGTAAAAACAAATCTTGGTTGACTCATGGTGTTAATGGTTGTGCATACTTGATGTAGTTTCGGTTTTAATCTGTTCTTGCATTATATGTAAACCATAAAATCTATAATAGAGCTACATTGTAAACCTAGATCTAGTCACTGGTTTAAAATATTGAATGGGTGTTGGAATTGGTTGAGTGTATTGTTGTTTCACTGTTTAACCACATTCTATAGCCAATCTTGCAATTGCTTCTTGTTTTGTGTTTATTATTTTGTGGTGGGCTTGTATGATTACACATCAATACAATTAGTTCCAGTACCATACACTACAACATTGTTGTATTCACATGTTTATTCACTTTTTTTATCATTGGAGTATAGCTACAATGTTGCCACATATCCTCCATTTGATGCGTGGAGAGAAATTAGAGCTTGGGAACATATTTGGAGAGCCTATGTTGAATATAGGTATGTCTACTAAGGAAAGCAATTGAGTAATGAACCAAATATAAAATAAAACCATTTTTTTATGCATGTTGGTGATTAGTAGCAGAGAGCATCATTTATTTCTGCAAAGATCTATGTGGACGAAATGGATAGGTCATAGGCCTACCATTTATTGATCATTAGTAGATGTTTTCCCTAGAACTATGGAGGGTTTTACCACCCATTTCACTTTATTAAAATATGCATTACACCCCTTGATGGAGCACTTCCCTTTGGCACACATGTTGAGGTTGATTTAACTATTCAGGGGGTATTCTGACCTCTTGGGGGTTTCTGCATGCGCACCATGTTATCCCCATTTTGTGGATAACTAAGGAGATTATGTCTCGAGGCCCTCAGGTTGCAGATATGGAGTGTCAAGAGACTACATGACCAGCAGTACCCCTTTGCATAGATGGAAAACCCACACACCACCACAAATGGCAACAATTTTGCAGATGGCATCCACCACACCAGCTGGATTCTGGAAGGCAGTGGGCCTTGCTCCATGAGGTACAATTTAATATTATGGTGAGCATCATTTCAATATTTAATCCATTTGATTATGTTGTATCTTAGATTGCTCTAGATTTCATGATATATGCTTGGACATTATGCCTTTTTCCCTACTTCGCCTTGGTGGTTGACATTGTGCCCTAGTAAATGGTTTTCCTTGGGGATGGGTTTGCTACTAGGAACTCCCCCGATGAGCCATCATATCGTTCCCAACCATACTTACCACTTTCCATCATTATTCCCCTCCATTTCCTTATCTCTTGGGATTTTAGGGTGTATTGAACCAAGAAGGGGTTGTCCCTCATTCTATGGGAAGAAGGGGTTGAAGGCCCAGAGGGGTTGATGTTGGCTATAAGATAAAATCCTTGTATAAACCTTCCAGATGCTTCACCTAGGGAACACCCAAGAAAGCAATGAAACACTTATCTTTAAGTAAAGGGGACCCACAATATGATAAAAAATGCTTAAAAGGTTAGTTAAAGGATAGGAGGTCTCATCATGAGCCCACCTATCACATCCATGAATATCTAGTGGTATGACATTGCCATCATTTGGTCATTAATCTAGGGTAATGGATCTCAGTTGCATGGCTGAAAGAAAGGGGCTCTCATCACGAGTCAACCTTCTCATTTCCACTAGGTGTTTATGGGTGGCATTGTCATTCATCTGGTCACCACACCAGGGCAGTGACCTTCAACCTCTCCTTATTCTATATTGAAATAAAATAAAGAAAGAAAGATAAAAGGAAATTGATGGGCTTGGAAAAATGCATTGCAGACGAAGGTACCACACACCCTCTACAAAGGCACCCATGAATGAGACACTACACCCCCTTGTATGTCATGAGCCCTATGCCCATTGAGTGTTGACCCCAGCCACTTCATCCACTTTACATGGCTTAGAGAGGGATCTCTTGGAAACTCTCCTTGAACTAGGGAAAGATCTACCCAATAGGACACCTCGTCAACCCTCCCATATTCAAGTTTGACAAGTCGCATAGTGTCTTTGAGCTATTAATTATTTGATATAGTGATCTTTGATGCACATGCTTAGATGGCTTATTTATTGATTAGATTCACTTACCATGATGTTATGACTTGAGATCCTTGGAGGGCGTGCTCATTTGTCTTTGCAGGACCTAGTTGGTGGACAGTTTTGGGAGAACAAACCTAGCTTGGGCTTCCATGGGGCTACAAGCCCACAGGTTGGATGCCAAGGGCCCGCATGCCAGATGAGAAAGATATGAATTGTAAGGCCTTGATGATGACTTGGACGACATATACCAGCCCTCACTTGCCTAACGATTTCCCCAAGAGGGGAAAAACATCCCCTTTTTTAGCTTGACGTCATGTGTGGAGGGCTAGGGCTTGGTGGTGAGGTGCCACTCATTAGACACATGGACATTTTGCAGAGAAGAGGGTCTTCACCATGATGAGAGTGTTTAGATGCTTGACATGTGGCCTTTGGAGGCCTACCCATGCTTCTCCAACACCAACGACCTTCTCCTAGTGCCAAAACGTCCCCTAAAGGGGTGACGTCCATGTAAACTAGGGTTTGATTTGTGCAAAAAGTGAAATTTTAAATGAATTGTTTAATATTACTTTGGTAAGGGGGAAATATTAGGGCTGTTGAACCCTAATCGTGTGGTTTACCCCTTAATTTGTGGACAAGTCACCTTGGTGACATTTTGTATAAATAAGAGATCATAAAATCTCATTTTAACATAACTCTCCCTCATTGTGAGAGGTATTGGTCTGAAATTTTTGCTATCTTTGGAAAAAATGTCTCTTATGCACTTTTTTATGGCTATCTTGATGAATCGTTGATGGAGGAGTGAAGTGCTAGCCTTGGATGATGTTTTTCTAGCTTTTAAGGTGGATCATCTTGGCATCTTTCTTGACTTTGGTATAGTTTTTTAATCTTATGCTATCATTCTTTTTCAAGTCAAGGATTGTTATGCTAGGAGCTAGGTGGGAAGTATAAGGGAATACACCCCCACCATATTCTTCATCATTTTATGCTTCATCTCATTTGTTAAACAAGGGTTTTCTAAGAGAAGTATAAGGGTAGACACCCTCTTAGCCTAAACCCTAGCTAGAGAAACTTGCCTTGGGAAGTAAAAGGGCTTACACCCCCAAGGAGGTAGTTTTCTCTAGCCCTTTATTTTGATGACCCCATTAGCCCAATAATTAACAACACTAGTCATTTATTATTGCATTGGAGAAATAAAATATTGCATTGGGAAACGTGATTTTTGGTCATTTTTACTTCTTGCAAAGTGGATTGTATTCCTTGTGCCTTGAGTACCTCACAGCCACTAAGGTGTCCCCATCAAGGGGATACTTCTTGTTTTTGTTACAAAATTACATCTTCAACCATTAGGGATGCAGAAATCCTAAATCATTTGCTTGAATAACTCTCTTATCAACCAGTGGATTTTGCTCAAAGTTTGTACACTTATTCTTCTTGGTCTAGCGCACTTTTGGCAAATTTTGAGGGGATTTCAGTGCATTATTATCTTGTTGTAATACATTGAATGTTACAGCCATAAGGCTGATATAATTTGCTGCAGACAAATGTTTACAACATCCTTATCCTTTGTGCTAGAGCATTGGTTTTTCATCTTGAGTTTAGCTAGTCATTAACTAGTTTTTCTCTTGTATCTTCTACTTGATCTCTAGCATTTATTGAGCAGATTATAGTACCATATTATCGCTGATATATACTGGTATCTATTGCTGCAAATTAGGGACAGAAAACTTAACTTGCTGATCCAACTAACTTATATCATTGCAAAGTGGTTTTTCTTGTGTCTCGGGCAAGTATTTCACCATTTTGCAGGTTACTCAACATACTTGGAAACCCTTGAACCTTCTCAAGACTTCATTCCACACATTTCACTCCACTTAGACTTGACCTTTAGGGGATTCACTTCCATCTCATTCCCCCTAGGGTCACCGGGATCGTCTTCCTGGAGTGACCTAGTCACCCTTGAAGTGCAGGACCTACATCGAGGTGACATTGGGTGTAGGATTCCCAAGTTGTAGCACTTGCATTGTGGTTGGGTCGGGCTTTGCCAAACCTACAACTTGTGCTATAACACACCCTATCTCATTTGGTTTGGTGTCACACTTGGATGAGGTTATTTGTAGGTGGACTATGCTTTATTGGAGCGGTCACCTTGTTTGCACACATGTGGAGGCATCATCACATTTTTACCATTATTTCATTGCTAGGTGATGGGACGGTCCCCTCTTCTTGGAATTTGTCAAGTTTGTTGAAAACGAGGGTAGTTTTATCCTTGGCTATGCTTTCCAACCTATGATATTGCATTTTTTATGATTTATTGATAGGTTTTCCTTGGTTAGCTACATGTGTGAGGAGGTTGACCACATGATACTACATTTGTTATGGTTTTTTGGAAATTTGATTTATATGTTCTTGCACTTTTCTTAATACCAACTTAATAACTTATTATTTTTTAAAGAGTAAAGGTACTCTTCTACCAGCTTTATGAATTACTTTACCTGTTTCAAAATAGATACCCTTTCTTATAAATATCACTTTGACTTCGTGCCTATATATATATATAT
>ML777665.1:453710-516353 GCA_009831015.1 Picea engelmannii
GTGGTTAACTTTTACTTGTTTTACTACTAATTTAATGAAATATACTTATTTCATCCACTTTGAAAATTTGGAATCATCGTGTTCATAAGATGGAATTGAAGGAGGCTTAATGTTATCTTCCCTAACAAATTTATTTTAAAAAGCTATTATATTTTCCTTATATTTCAGTGGTGGTTTCAAGGGAGGCATCCTGATGGTTTATCACTTGAATCAGGGTGCAATTGCTCATGATGTTATACGAGAATTAAAATTGGTGTTGGCTAACTATTCTACGTTTCGGTTCTTTTTGTTGGATTTTGAGGATATGAATCTACACAAAATCACAATTTTATGTTGTTTAAATTATATTTTTCCATGTAAAAATAGATTCAGCATACTGAAAACCCCTGGAGCATTCGGATTATCCAGAATTGACCACTCAAATCTGCAGATCCAATAATTTTTCGCCGAATTTCGGATTGATGTCAAGAGGCATTGGGGTCCCCTTCACCCACATCTATGAATAGAAGAGGCACTCCCCCTCCTTAGGATCCTCTGATTCTTCTGGTTGGATTTTTCTAGTCGCGATGGTAGCAGTGGGTTATGTATCGATGATCTTTTTCATTTTATTGTGTTATGAATTAGAGTCTGAGTCAGGGTTCGTCTCTTTTTCTTTGAGCTCAACCACCGATGACTCTTTCGAGTGATATTCATCGGTGTTGTGCCCAGGGATTTTGTGGAACTCACACCACTTTCCATTGTCCTTTATCTTCCTATTATCCTTATTTTCTTGCAACTTGGACTGGTTGTCTTGAGGTTGGCTATTCTATGAGTTAGGGTCTCCTTTACCATACTTCTGTTGTTGCGGATTTGCAGACCTAAACTCCCGCTTATTCCGCTACTTTAATTTCTGCTTGATTTTGACAGCATATCGATAAGTGGCTCCCAGTGAGAAGATATCTAGAAACTCCATTTGTGTTTGGATGTACTTATGTAGACCCCCATGATATTTTATAACCAGATGTCACTCAGAGTCTTTGATACCCAGCTTGGTGCGCAAGGTATGGAAGGTATTTGTGAACACTGACATTGTTTGGTCCCTCTCCTGACACAATGTTGTCCATCTCGTATACTGGTCGTCATAGCTTCCAATAGGGTAATATTGTTTCTTAATGACATCCATAAAAGAGTTCCAAGTGGGTTTGTCCTCAAACATTCCAAATTCCTCTGTGGAATTTTGCTCATAACAAGTCTCCCACCAATTTTTTACATGGGGGGCAACCTTGAGGAGCACAAAGGTGATCTTTTTCTTATCGGAGAAATCGTGGACAGAGAAATAACCTTCTAGTGGGTTTAACCACTTTTCTAGGGCATCTACATATATTTGACCTTCAAACACGGGAATATCAAAATTAACTTGCACCTTGAAAGGGGCGACTCCTCCAAAGTGGTTGCTTGATGAAGACGTGTTTGATGTTGTCGGCACTCGTCAAAGGATTTGGGAAAAAATTTCCATCATCTTATCCCTCTGTTGCATGAGGGCTTCCTCAAGAAATAACCGAATAGGATCTCCTATTGCCTCATCTCTCTTTTCTTTCGCCATGGGAGGTCCTCGGGGTCGGCGAGGACGGTATTTTACAAGCTCAAGTAGTTTGAGTCCCAACTCCTCATACCCTGACCTTGTTGGGGACATGAACAGAGAAACAAATAAAGAGAAAATTGCTCTAATACCATTGATCCAGATTTATGAGGGAGAAAAATGAAACACAAAAATATGACAGAAACACAAAGATACAATAATACTCAATTTCTATTAATGAACTAAATGTACATGAACTGTAAAAATGGAGAACGAAATAAATTCGCTAGAATGGTGGTAACTTGTATCTGAGAAGAGATGTGATGGCTATGCACATTTGCAAGACAATGTCATTACAATGAGGCTCAAAATACCTTTTTAACATAAAGCATTAATGAGAAAACCCTGGACATCCAAAACCCTAACCTTGGGAGATGAAACGCCAAAAGGTTTGTGGGCCCCGATGGGGATAGTTGATACAACAACTTCCCAATGGCGTAACTTTTGCATACAATCTTTGTTTTGGGTGCTCGGTATCTCAGTGGAAAGGTCTAGTTGAGAAGTACACATTTCGTTCAGCCTAGCATCTACCTTTGATTACATGTTAAGCATTGCCATGCAAAAAAGATATCGTTCATGGCCTCAAAACGACCCCAGAAGTTCAAGACCCGAAAAACTATAGAAAAACTGCCAAGATGGAAAATTGTGTTTTGAGCCAGTGGAATAGGTGGGTGGCCACCGATATCCACCTCAATTAGACACCCTTTGTGGCATGTTTTGGATGGTAGTGACTACAACGCGAGTATACCGGAGCAGGGTTCCTCTCACATACTTGAGTCTTGGCCTTGAAAACACAAAATCAGACCTAGGGCTTACTTGGTCGCCTACCCGTAGGCAAAACCACAACCGAGTAGAAGAGTTAAATAGGTTAGATGCAGACAAATCCCCCTTGAGGCCCCTGATCCCAAAACTCTTAGGTTGTTGGGACACATACCAGATAAGAACATAAAAAACATACCAACAAACCCACAAACTAGTAAACTAGCATACACAATAGACCAACATAAACTGGCCACCCCTTCTTTCATAATCGCTAAATTAGTCTAATTCACCATGAATGGATCATAGCTTACCATGAAGACTCAATGTCGATACCAATTTCCCCATTCAAGCATCAGTTCATTCAACATTGAGTCGATGGACATGAGTGACTCATTAATTATCCAGGGTGGTGATCCTTTGGCTCCTGTACTGGAGCTCGGTGTCCTTATCTCCTTAATGGTTGTCGACGCACCATTAAACAATTTTCATTATAACCTTGTGCTCCCTTCATATGACCTGAACATGCAATGAAACTCTATACCCACCCAGTTCCTTCTCACAAACTTGTCATGAAATTAAATGCGGGTGGAAGACCTCTCATATGGGAATAATTATTATAAATATTAATGAAACTCTTATAAAACATTTTTTTTTAATTTGAAATTTGGTTATATACTATATTCATTGTTAATCTCATAGTTGTTTCTTTTAGTGGTTGATGCTTGAATCTAGTTGTCCAAAATGAACTGGACACTAGTCTTAATCCTCCCATCACTCTATTTATAAAACCACTTTTATTGATTCTATTTTGCTAAAGCTAACTCTTCATATTCACCTTGTGCCTCTTTGTAATAAGCTTTAGTAATCTTAAGTTAGGAAGTCCCCTTTGAGTTTGAGAAGGGTCAACCTAAAAAGTGGGAGAAGATTAATGTGGTGACATTCAATAACCCCTTCAAATTGCCCTTGGGTTCTCACTTTTTGGTTGGGACTTTAATGTCTCGGATGAAAATTTTAGTGGTAACATTTTAGCATCATTTCCGGTACTAACGTCCATCACTCGTATTTGTAATCTTGCTGCATATGACATTTTATGAGTGTGTATAAAAGATCCATTGCTGCATATGACATTTTATGAGTGTGYATAAAAGATCCATGAAAAGACCAAACCTTTGTTTCTAGTAAAATTTAAAAGACATTGTATATTCAGATTTAATTTTAGCCCTACATGTTTACATTTCATGTTTATATTCAGATTTAATTTTAGCCCTACATGTTTACATTTCATGTTGAAGATTGGTGAAGTAAATGAGCATGACATCATCCCAAGATGTTTGGGACAATTGTCTACCCCTTTAAATTTTTCATGCCTTTCGGGATCTCCTCACGAGTGCCATTATCAAGTATGGAAGTAGCATGTTCCAAGGTTTTTGGAGATCCTCATCTTGCTTCACATGTTACATTTTTCATTGAGTTTCTTGCACATTTTAATATTGTCCATAAAAATGTTACGATGAAGGCTTTTGCATCCTCTTTCAAAGCAAGGCACGTGGTTGAATGGTTATTTAGTCTTGGCCCAAAGAGGATAATTTCATTTTTAGATTCCATTTGTGTGTTTCAAGAAGAATGGAGTGGTGATTATGAAAATTGTGGGATACATGATGCACATATCTTTGTTAATATTTATTTTATATTTATTATAAAATAAAGAGCAAATTGAAGCATTCAAAGGTACTTTGGATAATCAAATATGTGATAAAAGTTTTGCAATGTGGTCATTATTTATTATAAGATAAAGAGAAATTTGAAGCTTTGAAGCATTCAAAGGTACTTTGGGTAATCAAATATGTGATAAAAGTTTTGCAATGTGGTCATTAGAAAAGATTCATGTGATTTGCATGTTTTTACTTAAATTTCCTTTTATTTCATAAGTCACTTGTATTTCATGAGGATGATGAATTTGTTGAAGACTTTGGTGAAGCACTTCTTCATCAAGTATTTCATGAGGATGATGAATTTGTTGAAGACCTTGGTGAAGCACCTCGTGACTCCATCAAAGATCATGCACATGAAGAACAAGACGGTGAGAAAGGTACTCAAGCATTCATGGATCTCTTTGAAAATCAAGCACATGAGGAAGAAGAGGATTTGGTAAACATGTTATCTTTTAATGATTTTGAGGTGGATGAAGTAGTAGAAAACCCTTAAAGATTGAAGAAATATTAAATGTGATTGTTCCCCATGTGAAGAGGAAGAGGTCAGATAAGAGGAGGCTAGCATTATAGATTTTGGATATTTTGGACAACCACATAGGTTAGAACTTTTTGCAAAAAAATTGAATAGTATTTTCCAGCCATATTTGAGAATGGATATTGCGGATCTTTTGGAGCATTTTGGGGCTTGAATTTCATTTAGGGAAGCATGCTTTTCAAATCATCGTATCTTGCATAAATGTTTCGTCTTTTTTAGGGTAAAAAATGCATATTTTTTCTAGATTTTGGAGTAGTTTTGTGAAAATGAAAGTACCCATAGAACTTTTGAAGGATTGGGGGTACACACCTATTTCTTTGCTTGAAGATGATGCTTTTCTTGGTTGAGTTGGTGTTTTGGGTTGGAGGAGATTCACTTCTTGTTGGGTGATCATGTTTAATGGTTTATGGTTTGGTACTCCTCTCATATTTGCATACCTTTGATTAATGGATCACCCTATTGGTATACTTTGATGGTTACGGAATATGCTACCCAATCATGGTGTAACATTAGTATACTTGTTCACAATGACTAGAAAATGCTACCCTTTGGCTTATGTATGATGGTTCTATCCCCCTAAGGGGTTGGATGATGTTTTTATAAGGCATTGACATATATTGTTCATCATGAATAGAGAATGATACCCTTCCTCAAGAGAGCTTTGATGACTTTGAAAAGCACACTAGAGGCATCGGCTCCAAAATCAGTAGTTAAATGGGATATGATGGCCAAGGGCTAGGCAAGGAAGGCCAAGGGATTTTGATCTCCATTGTAGCTCAATAGAGGCCCGAGCATGAAGGCCTAGGATTCAGTGCACAAGAATCCAACACAAGTTCATCTCAAACCACCTTTGTTAAGGCAAGATGAACCGAAAAAGAAGGTATTCCCATGGAGGAAAGGCAGTTGGAAAAGGAATGTGTAGCAAGCAAATCAAATCTTCTTGTAGAGGTTTGGAAGAGGGCAACAAAGAGATGATTCCACCATCTAGACCTGCTCCAACTCTTGGGGGACCAAGCAACCAAGATTGCAAGCATCATCACAAACCAAAAATGTATGACATGGTATCTTTGGTTTGTTTATGTTGCAAGAAAAGGGGTCATAAGGATAGCAATCATTGCCACTCTAGAAGGCCAAGTAGCCCATGCATGAATTATTGTCAGTACTATAGATTAACTTGACATTGGGAGGCTAAATGTTGGAGGCTTCACCTACAACTCCATCCCAAGAAATGAATAGCCAAGAAGAAAGCTTGAAGAATCAAGGTCAAGGGGAAAGAGGACCTACTTCCACTTGCAACCCAAATAGCAATAGTTGTCCAGCAAGCTATTGCAACAATGAATGCCATCTCTAACCATGAGATGGAAAATGAGCTTATGCAAAATGTAGGCAGGCCCTATTCATCTATTATCTTCCATCCTACATCAAAGGCACCCATTCTTGGAGATTTGTCATAGATTGCTTGATGGAAGTAGATGAGGTAGGCACATAAATGTAGAGAAAAAGAAGATCGAAGGGACTTAAGGCTTTTGGGGACCAAAAGTTTGGAAATGGGGAGGTGTGATCCGAATTGGATCCTTGCCAAAATCTCTTTGTGAAATTTGTAATAAACATTCAATTGTTTTTGGCAAAGTTGAGAAAATATTTGAAATTCCCTTGGAATTTGAAATGAAACATTGTGATGGTTGGTCTTCCAAGGCAGCCCATTAAAAATGAAGGTTGTGATGAAGAAGAGAATTGAATGGAACGAGGAGGAGAGATGAGGAGGAAATGAAGAAGGGAAATAGCAAAGATGAGAACTCAAAGCAACAATATTCTTGATGATCGAAGGAGAAGAAGACATTGAGTCTATTCGCCATCTACAAATTTCCTGCCAGTGAGTACCAATACACTAAATTTGTTTGTAGCTCACCCTTTTGTAATCAATTTACTGCTTAATAAAAATCCCCTTGAACTTGATTTTCCCATTTGGATTTGTAATCATATAGTTTTGGTTTTAATATGTTCTTGCATTCTATGTAAACCATAAAATCTATAATAGAGCTACATTGTAATCCTAGATCTAGTCACTAGTTTAAAATATTACTTGGGTGTTGGAATTGGTTGAGTGTATTTTTGTTTCATTGTTTAACGACATTCTATAGCCAATCTTGCAATTGCTTCTTGTTCTATGTTTATTATTTTGTGGTGGGATTGTATGATTACACATCTATACAATTAGTTCCAATACCATACACTACAACATTGTTGTATTCACCTGTTTGTTAACTTTTTTTTATCATTGGAGTATAGCTACAATGTTGCCACATATCCTCCATTCGATGCGTGGAGAGAACTTAAAGCTTGGGAACATATTTGGAGAGCCTATGTTGAATATAGGTATGTCTACTAAAGAAAGAAATTGAGTAATGAACCAAATATAAAATAAAACCATTTTTTATGCATGTTGGTGATTAGTAGCAGAGAGCATCATTTATTTCGGCAAAGATCTATGTGGACGAAATGGATAGGTCATAGGCCTACCATTTATTGATCATTAGTAGATGTTTGTCCTAGCACTATGGAGGGTTTTACCACCCATTTAACTTTATTAAAATATGCATTACACCCCTTGATGGTGCACTTCCCTTTGGCACACATGTTGAGGTTGATTTAACTATTCAGGGGGTATTCTGACCTCTTGGAGGCTTATGCATGCGCACCATGTTATCCCCATTTTGTGGATAACTAAGGAGATTATGTCTCGAGGCCCTCAGGTTGCAGATATGGAGTGTCGAGAGACTACATGACCAGTAGTACCCCTTTGCACAGATGGAAAACCCACTCACCACCACAGATGGTAACAGTTTTGTAGATGGCATCCACCACACCAGCTGGATTCTGGAAGGCAGTGGGCCTTGCTCCATGAGGTACAAGTCAATATTATGGTGAGCATCATTTCAATATTTAATCCATTTGATTATGTTGTATCTTAGATTGCTCTAGATTTCATGATATATGCTTGGACATTATGCCTTTTGCCCTGCTTTGCCTTGGTGATTGACATTGTGCCCTAATAAGTGGTTTTCCTTGGGGATGGGTTTTCTACTAGGAACTCCCCTGATGAGCCATCATATCGTTCCCAACCATACTTACCACTTTCCATCATTATTCCCCTCTATTTCCTTATCTCTTGGGATTTTAGAGTGTATTGAACCAAGAAGGGGTTGTCCCTCATTCTATGGGAAGAAGGGGTTGAATGCCCAGAGGGGTTGATGTTGGCTAAAAGATAAAAGCCTTGCATAAACCTTCTAGATGCTTCACCTAGGGATAACCCAAGAAAGCAATGAAACACTTATCTTTAAGTAAAGGGGACCCACAATATGATAAAAAATGCTTAAAAGGTTAGTTAAAGGATAGGAGGTCTCATCATGAGACCACCTATCATGTCCATGAATATCTAGTGGTATGGCATTGCCATCATCTGGTCATCAAACTAGGGTAATGGATCTCAGTTGCATGGCTGAGAGAAAGGGGGTCTCATCACGAGCCAGCCTTCTCATTTCCACTAGGTGTTTGTGGGTGACATTGTCATTCATTTGGTCACCACGCTAGGGCAGAGACCTTGAACCTCTCCTTATGCTATATTGAAAGAAAATAAAGAAAGAAATATAAAAGGAAATTGATGGGCTTGGAAAAATGCATTGCAGACGAAGGTACCACACACCCTCTACAAAGGCACCCATGAATGGGACACTACGCCCCCTTGTATGTCATGAGCCCTATGCCCATTAAGTGTTGACCCCAACCACTTCATCCACTTTACATGGCTTAGAGAGGGATCTCTTGGAAACTCTTCTTGACCTAGAGAAAGATCTACCCAATAGGACACCTCGTCAACCCTCCCATGTTCAAGCTTGACAAGTCGCATAGTGTCTTTGAGAAATTAATTGTTTGATATAGTGATCTTTGATGCACATGCTTAGATGTCTTATTTATTGATTGGATTCACTTACCATGATGTTATGACTTGAGATCCTTGGAGGGAATGCTCATTTGTCTTTGCAGGACCTAGTTGGTGGACATTTTTGGGAGAACAAGCCTAGCTTGGGCTTCCATGGGGCTACAAGCCCACAGGTTGGATGTCAAGGGCCCGCATGCCAGATGAGAAAGATCTAACTTGGAAGGCCTTGATGATGACTTGGACGACATATACCAACCCTCACTTGCCAAACGATTTGCCCAAGAGGGGCAAAACGTCCTCTTTTTTAGCTTGACTTCATGTGTGGGGGGCTAGGGCTTGGTGGTGAGGTGCGACTCATTAGACACGTGGACATTTTGTGGAGAAGAGGGTCTTCACCATTATGAGAGTGTTTATATTCTTGACATGCGGCCTTTGGAGGCATACCCATGCTTCTCCAACACCAACGACCTTCTCCTAGTGCCAAAATGTCCCCTAAATGGGTGGCGTCCATGTAAACTAGGGTTTGATTTGTGCAAAAAGTAAAATTTTAAATGAATTGTTTAATATTACTTTGTGGACAAGTCACCTTAATCGTGTGGTTTACCCCTTAATTTGTGGACAAGTCACCTTGGTGACATTTTGTATAAATAAGAGATCATAAGATCTCATTTTAACATAACTCTCCCTCATTCTGAGAGGTATTGGTCTGAAATTTTTGTTATCTTTGGAAAAAATGCTTCTTGTGCACTTTTTTATGGCTATCTTGATGAATCGTTGATGGAGGAGTGAAGCACTAGCCTTGGATGATGTTTTTCTAGCTTTTATGGTGGATTATCTTGGCATCTTTCTTGATTTTGGTATAGTTTTTTAATCTTATGCTATCATTCTTTTTCAAGTCAAGGATTGCTATGCTAGGAGCTAGGTGGGAAGTATAAGGGAATACACCCCCACCATATTCTTCATCATTTTATACTTCATCTCATTGGTTAAACAAGGGTTTTCTAAGAGAAGTATAAGGGTATACACCCTCTTAGCCTAAACCCTAGCTAGAGAAACTTGCCTTGGGAAGTAAAAGGGCTTACACCCCCAAAGAGCTAGTTTTATCTATCCCTTTATTTTGATGACCCCATTAGCCCAATAATTAACATCACTAGTCATTTATTATTGCATTGGAGAAATAAAATATTGCATTGGGAAACATGATTTTTGGTCATTTTTACTTCTTGCAAAGTGGATTGTATTCCTTGTGCCTTGAGCACCTCACAGCCACTAAGGTTTCCCCATCAAGGGGATACTTATTTCTTTTGTTACAAAATTACATCTTCAACCATTAGGGATGCAGAAACCCTAAATCATTTGCTTGAATAACTCTCTTATCAACCAGTGGATTTTGCTCAAAGTTTGTACACTTATTCTTATTGGTCTAGCACACTTTTGTCAAAGTTTGAGGGGATTTCAGTGGAGGATTATCTTGTTGTAATACATTGAATGTTACAGCCATAAGGCTGATATAATTTGCTGCAGACAAATGTTTACAACATCTTTATCCTTTGTGCTAGAGTATTGGTTTTTCATCTTGAGTTTAGCTAGTCATTAACTAGTTTTTCTCTTGTATCTTCTACTTGATCTCTAGCATTTATTGAGCATCTTATAGTACCATACTATCGCTGATATATATTGTTATCTATTGCTGCAAATTACGGACAACAAGCTTAACTTGTTAATCCAACTAACTTATATCATTGCAAAGTGGCTTTTCTTGTGTCTCGGGCAAGTATTTCACCATTTTGCAGGTTACTCAACATACTTGGAAACCCTTGGACCTTCTCAAGACTTCATTCCACACATTTCACTCCACTTAGACTTGACCTTTAGGGGCTTCACTTCCATCTCATTCCCCCTAGGGTCACCGGGATTGTCTCCCTGGAGTGACCTGGTCACCCTTGAAGTGCGGTACCTACATCGAGGTGACATTGGGTGTAGGATTCCCAAGTTGTAGCACTTGCATTGTGGTTGGGTCAAGCTTTGCCCAACCTACAACTTGTGCTATAACACACCCTATCTCATTTGGTTTGGTGTCACACTTGGATGAGATTATTTCTAGGTGGACTATGATTTATTGGAACGGTCACCTTGTTTGCACACATGTGGAGGCATCATCACATTTTTACCATTATTTCATTGCTAGGTGATGGGACGGTCCCCTCTTCTTGGAATTTGTCAAGTTACATTATGACTTGGCATGTGGATTTATGGAGTTTGTTGAAAACAAGGGTAGTTTTATCCTTGGCCATGCGTTCCAACCTATGATATTGCATTTTTTATGATTTATTGATAGGTTTTCCTTGGTTAACTACATGTGTGAGGAGGTTGACCACATGATACTACATTTGTTATGGTTTTTTGGAAATTTGATTTATATGTTCACTTTTCTTAATACCAACTTAATAACTTATTATTTTTTAAAGAGTAAAGGTCCTCTTCTACCAGCTTTATGAATTACTTTACCTGTTTCAAAATAGATACCCTTTCTTATAAATATCACTTTGACTTCGTGCCTACGTGTATATATATATGGTAAACTTTTACTTGTTTTACTACCAAGTTAATGAAATTTACTTATTTCATCCACTTCGAAAATTTGGAATCGTCATGTTCATAAGATGGAATTGATGGTGGCTTAATGTTATCTTCCCTAACAAATTTGTTTTTAAAAGCTATTATATTTTCCTTATATGGCAGTGATGGTTTCAAGGGAGGCATCATGATGGTTTATCACTTGAATTAGGGTGCAATTGCTCATGATGTTATTCGAGAATTAAAATTGGTGTTGGATAACTATTCTACGTTTCGGTTCTTTTTGTTGGATTTTGAGGATATGAATCTACACGAAATCGCAATTTTATGTTGTTTAAATTATATTTTTCCATGTAAAAATAGATTCAACATACTGAAAAACCCTAGAGCATTCGTATTATTCATAATTGACCACTCAAATCTGCAGATCCAATAATTTTTCACCGAATTTCGGATTGATGTTGTAGGAAGAGGCATTGGGGTCCCCTTCACCCACATCTATGAATGGAAGAGGCACTCCCCCTCCTTAGGATCCTCTGGTTCTTCTAGTTGGATTGCTCTAGTAACGATGGTAGCAGTGGGTTCTGTATCGATGATCTTTTTCATTTTATTATGTTATGAATTAGATTCTGAGTCAGGGTTCGTCTCTTTTTCTTTGAGCTCAACCACCAATGACTCTTTCGAGTGATATTCATCGATGTTGTGCCCAGGGATTTTGTGGAACTCGCACCACTTTCCATTGTCCTTTGTCTTCCTATTATCCTTCTTTTCCTGCAGGTTGGACTGGTTGTCTTGAGGTTGGCTATTCTATGAGTTAGGGTCGCCTTTACCATACTTTTGTTGTTGTGGATTTGCATATCTAAACTCCCGCTTATTCCGCTACTTGAATTTCTGCTTGATTTTGACAACATATCGATAAGCGGTTCCTAGTGAGAGGATATCTAGAAACTCCATTTGTGTTTGGATGTACTTATGTAGACCCCCACGATATTTTATAACCAAATGTCACTCAAAGTCTTTGATACCCAGCTTGGTGTGCAAGGTATGGAAGGTATTTGTGAACACTAACATTGTTTGGTCCCTCTCCTGACACAATGTTGTCCATCTTATATACTGGTCATCATAGCTTCCAATAGGGTAATATTGTTTCTTAACGACATCCATAAAGGATTTCCAAGTGGGTTTGTCCTCAAACATTACAGACTCTGTGGAATTTTGCTCATAACGAGTCTCCCACCAATTTTTGACATGGGGGACAACCTTGAGGAGCACAAAGGTGATCTTTTTCCTATCGAAGAAATCATGGACAGAGAAATAACCTTCTAGTGGGTTTAACCACTTTACAGAGCATCTACATCTATTTGAACTTCAAACACGGGAATATCAAAATTAAATTGCACCTTGAAAGGGGCGACGCCTCCAAAGTGGTTGCTTGATGAAGACATGTTTGATGTTGTCAGCACTCATCGAAGGATTTGTGAAAAAATTTCCATCATCTTATCCCTCTGTTGCATGAGGGCTTCCTGAAGCAATAACTGAATAGGATCTCCTACTGCCTCGTCTCTCTTTTCTTTCGCCATGGGAGGTCGTCGAGGTCGGTGATGACAGTCTTTTACAGGCTCAAGTAGTTTGAGTCCCAACTCCTCATACCCTGACTTTGTTGGGGACATGCACAGAGAAACAAATAAAGAGAAAATTGCTCTAATACCATTGATCCAGATTTATGAGGGAGAAAAATGAAACACAAAAATATGACAGAAATACAAAGATACAGTAATACTCAATTTCTATTAATGAACTAAATGTACATGAACTGTAAAAATGGAGAGCGAAATAAATTCGCTAGAATGGTGGTAACTTGTATCTGAGAAGAGATGTGATGGCTATGCACATTTGCAAGACAATGTCATTACAATGAGGCTCAAAATACCTTTTTAACATAAAGCATTAATGAGAAAACCTTGGACATCCAAAACCCTAACCCTGGGAGATGAAACACCAAAAGGTTTGTGGGCCCCGATGGGGATAGTTGATACATCAACTTCCCAAGGGCGTAAATTTTGCATACAATCTTTGTTTCAGGTGCTCGGTATCTCGTTAGAAAGGTCTAGTTGAGAAGTAAACATTTCGTTCAGCCTAGCATATACCTTTGATTACATGTTAAGCATTGCCATGCCAAAAAGATGTCGTTCATGGCCTCAAAACAACTCCAAAAGTTTAAGACTCGAAAAACTGTAGAAAAATTACCAAGATGGAAAACTATGTTTTGAGCTAGTGGAATAGGTGGGTGGCCACCGATATCCACCTCAATTAGCCACCCCTTGTGGCATGGTTTGGATGGTAGTGACTACAACGCGAGCATACCGGAGCAGGGTTCCTCCCACATACTTGAGTCTAGGCCTTGAAAACACAAAATAAGACCTAGGGATTACTTGGTCGCCTACCCATAGGCAAAACCACAACCGAGTAGAAGAGTTAAATAGGTTAGATGCAGATAGAGCCCCCTTGAGGCCCCTGATCCCAAAACTCTTAGGTTGTTGGGACACATACCAGATAAGAACATAAAAAACATACCAACAAACCCACAAACTAGTCAACTAGCATATGCAATAGACCAACATAAACTGGCCACCCCTTCTTTCAAAATCACCAAATTAGTCTAATTCACCATGAATGGCTCATAGATTACCATGAAGACTCAATGTCAATACCAATTTCCCCATTCAAGCATCAGTTCATTCAACATTGAGTCGATGGACATGAGTGACTCATTAATTATCCAGGGTGGCGATCCTTTGGCTCCTGTACTGGAGCTCGGTGTCCCTATCTCCTTATGGTTGTCGACGCACCATTAAACAATTTTCATTATAGCCCTGTGATCCCTTCATATGACCTGAACATGTAATGAAACTCTATACCCACCCAGTTCCTTCTCACAAACTTGTCATGAAATTAAATGTGGGTGGAAGTCCTCTCATATGGGAATAATTATTATAAATATTAATGAAACTCTTATAAAACATTTTTTTTTTAATTTGAAATTTGGTTATATTAATTTGAAGGTACTTGACAATAAAATCAAATTATTAAAATATGTATTTGTCTTTCATTTACAACTTGAGTGGATCTAATAATTAAGTACATGTGTTTCCTCCTTAAAAATTATAGGTTTAAATGCAAAAGAGAATAAGATAAGCTTAAATTATTATTGTTGTTATCATTATCAACACCAACAATTTATTTGGTTTTATATTTAAATATATATTTTACTTTTAACAAAAACAAATTCTTTAACAAAATTAATATTTTTATAAAATTAAATATATTGTTTTTTATTAACAAATTATATATATATATATATATATATATNAAAATATATATATATATATATATATATATATATATATATATATATATATATATATTTCCAAGGAAAAAAAGCGTAATTTTATTTCAGTAAATGTGAACAAAATTACATTCTACAGATACATTGTACAAGTATATTTTTGATAAGATGATGTGTTTGTTACCGATTTACTATTGATGTAGCCATTTTTGTTTCTGTCATCCAAAAAAAATGTTATAATACAATATCAAAATAAATATAGTTAGATATGTCACACAAAAAATATAGTGTGCATATTCTTTGAAGCATTTGGAGAAGAGCAAAGTGTGAATCTGACTTTTTTGTCATTATGATCATTCCATAAAAAGGTTGGTGTAAATATTCCAGCTAATGACCATTTTTCATTTCAGTTACTTTCCATTGGCCCTGATCCAGGTGGATATTGGTGGCCACCCACCTATTCCAACTGGCTCCTCTTATCTATTTTTAGTTCAGCACGTTATTGTGTACTTCTTTGTAATTGTGGGTTATACACTTCTGGGGCTATCTAAATCCCTACACATCTTCCAGGTGGATAATGGTTCTTTCTCACCTAATCCAACTGGTTTATTTTGTATGTTTTCATGTCAGCACATCTTGTTGTACTTCTAGGATCGTTTTAGAGCCCTAAATATTGTTTTTTTGGCTCACCATAGAGAAATTGTAGACTGGGTCAGAGTTTAATGGCATAATATGTATTCCTCTGAAAGTCCTTTCAACCGGCTATCACGTGACTAAAACAGAGGTCGTATGAAAAAGTTACGACCCCAAGAAGTTGAGGTACCAACTTACCCATAGGGGCCCACATGACTTTTGGTGTTTCACCTCCTAGGGTTAGGTTTTTGGATGTCTAGGGCTTTGGAATTCATGAGTAAAATCAAAAAGGCCTATGGAGCCTCATTGTAATCATTATGCTCAGACGAATGCATGTAGCAGCCACATCTCTTCTCAGAGATAGCTACCACCATTCGAGCAAGTGTTTCAATTCTGCATTTTTACAGTTTCAACCTATTTCATTTATTCAATAGAAGATATTGTTCACTGGATATCTGTGTTCTTCATATCGTTGTGTTTATTTTATTTAGTCTGTTAATTAGTTTGTTCCGCTCCTAAATCTGGATCAGTGGTATCAGAGTGGTTTGCTCTTCATTTATTTTTCTTCATGCATGTCCCCGAAAAGGTCTGGGTACAAGAAGTTGGGACTCGAACCAATTGAGTCGTTGCAAGATCAGTTGCATCGAGCCCGACAACAACCCATGGGAAACGAAAATAAATATGGAGTAGGAGATCCTTTTAAAATGTTGCTCGAGGAAGCACTTGCGCGACAAAGGAATGAAATGATGGACAACTTTGCACAGATCCTTCAATGGCTTCCCACAGGAGAAGTATCTTCATCAAGTGGCCATGCAACCCCCTTCAAGGTATACATAAATTTTGATATTCCATTATTTGAAGGACTGATAGATGCGGATGTTGTAGATAAATGGTTGAATATGCTCGAAGGGTATTTTTTGGTCCACAATTTTTCCGATAGGGAAAAGAATACTTTTTCACCCCTCAAGGCCATCCCCCGTGTTAAAGACTGGTGGGAAACTTACTATGAGAAAAGGGCCATAGAGGAATCTGCAATATTTGTGGTTTCCCCTATATGGGATTTCTTCTGGGATGCCATTAAAGAACAATACTACCTTATTGGAAGCTATGAGGACCAATACACTAGATGGACAACCCTTCGTCAAGAAAGGGACCAGATAGTACCAGATTTCACCAATATTTTCCATACCCTGTGCACCAAATTGGGTATCAAATACTTTGAGCGACATCTGGTGCTCACATATCGTGATTGTTTGCATAGATACATTCAAACAGAAATTGATTTTTTGGACATCACCTCATTAGGTACGATTTATAGATACGTTGTCAAGATCGAGCAGAAAAGGCGAGAGTTTGGATCTGCAAAATCCTCACAGCCAAAGCAGGGAAAAGGTGGCCCCAACCCACAAAACAAGGGACAAATCAAAGATGGCCATTCTCAGGAAAACCAGTCCAAGCCGCAACACAAGAAGGGCAATGAGAAAACGAAAAAGGACACAAGAAAATGGTGTGAGTACCATAAAATCCCTTGGCACAACACTAAAGAACATCTCTCCAAGCAGTCATTCGTGGTCGAGATGAAGGCTTCCGAGTCAGAGGTCAATTCATATTCTGAATCAAATCCTAAAGGAGGGAAGCGGATTATGTAATATCCCTGATCCAGCTGAACTAGATATCTACTGTTGAACTACAGTTTGGCTACTGAATCTGATCCTCTGGGGGATTTTGACTGCGTTTGAGTAACTATGTGAAGATGCTTGGTTATTTTTTCATGTGTGTTTATGTTTATTATGTGTTTAGCAGTATAAAACAATGCATGCGAAATAAGGACAATAAAGCTCACTGATATATATAATGCTGGAAAAAGCAGGAAATACAATAAAGACTGGAATAAAATATGATAATTGTCAGTTAGATCTCATGGATCGTCACTGGAATACAAAATAATAGATAAGAAATACTCGTGACCAAAAGAACAGGTGTTGGTCTATGCATGCACGGATAGATCGGCAAAAAACAGTCTGGCAGCTCGCGGTAACTGCTGTAGAATCTGAAAAACTCACCCTAATGGCGATACCCGACGGAATGAGCTGGAAACTATCTCAAAAGATGCACCCTAGCCTCTAAACTGATCCTGATGACTTTTGGACTGAAGATATGACTTTTGAAGCTCTGGATGTCACCCCCTGGGGGTTTTCACACCTCCTGGGCTCAATGAGTGCACCCTAGAGATTCCACCGATGGAATCTGACGATATATAGCTCAAAAATAATCGTCCTGGTCTCCTTTGTAATGGGTCAAAAGGGATTTCTCAAATATTCCTTGGAATGTCCCCTAGAACCCCAAATGTGCTTCCTCGAGAGTTGTGCCCTAAATGATCATTTTATTCTTTCCGAAAGATTCCACCGTCGAAAAATGATGACCGGTGGCTCAATAGGTACGCCCTGGCTAAATATCTAATGGGTTGAAAGGAATCGGCCAGATCTAAAACTGTCTCAAGCGGCCGCACAAACCCTCTCTCAATCACTTGCGCCCTCACTGGCTGAGCTGGGCAATCGTTGAAATGGACACTGTAATGCACGGTGAAATACCTGGATGGTATCTCCGGTAGACTAGGGTGTGTCTCTCAACACCGAAACTGATCAAGGGTAGTGGTTTCCTACAGAAATCCACAAAACAACAAGGGGGTCAATTTCCTCCTCCTCTGCAAATACCTCAACATCAAATCATAACATAGCCTAATGAATTAGGGGTATTTACCCTTCCTTTATAGCTTATGAAACCCTAATTCATTGTTGACCTTTTCCCTCCAAGTGACTTTTACTTTATTTTATTATTCCTTGATTAAATCACTTAATTAATTAATTAATTAACCATTTTACCTCTAAAAATTGATTTATCCATCTTGATGGCTTCTCCGGCCACTGAAAATCACTTCTCATCATCTTATCCTGTAATTATCTTCTTCCCAATTCCGATGAGCTATTACACTAAGAGGCTTCTCCAAGTAATATGCACATTATGACCTGCTTAGTGAATTAAATTAAGATATGACCCATTATAACTCAAAATTACAGAAATCGTCGGAATGCAACGGAACCAAAGCCAAGTTGTGCGCAATGGATCCTGATGATGAACGATGCAATTTGGGCCCAATAAAACCCCTCAATGTCTCTTGAACTCTCTGTCACCCCTATCTGGCTACTCTGGTAGGCATAACACTCTGTAATGTTACAATGTCCCAAAATGGGGACATTACAGTCCTCCATGCCGGAATATTGATTGTTCTCAAGCAATAATTGAATCCAACTACATATGATATCGGGGTACCATATCCACCTATGTGACACAAGGTAGACTCCCCTCAATATGTGGCCTCTCCAAGTGCTCACCACGCCTGACACCCACATGCTCCTGATGAGTAGAATGATCAATGGCCAAAGAATCTCAGTCAACTCCCCGAGCAACCACTCCACTCGAAACTCAACTCCATCAAATGTGGAAATACCAAGAACTCCAATCCCTGGATCCCATATCAGAATGTGAACTGCAATGCCTCGTGAAATATAGTTCTGTAACATATCACTACCACGAGTCTCCTGCAAATAACACACGGTCTCAACCCGAAATGAATCTGTCCTCCAAGACCATACCAACCCCAACACGACCTCCACCAACTAAACATGTTGTTTCCATAGTGAGGTGCTACAAGACCTCAATGAATCCCCAACAAGTGTCATGCTCCCCCCAATAGTGAATCTCACTGGAAAGTCAAAGTGACTTCCCCCTGCAAAGATCCACTCATCTCCATCAGTCAATGAAATACCTAGCCATGTAATACCAGATTCCCATGCTAGCCTCTGACAGGGACCGTCACATGAGTGTTTCCCTACTGTGATCATGACTATCTACTCAAAATATACATATTTGATCCCCCACTCCTGGATCCTCATGTTGAAATACCTGTGAAAATTGGGCTTGTTGTCAAGAAGTTGAACCTGTAAAGGTATCTCTGTGGAATCATCATCTGCCCAACCACCTCCATACTCGAGCATGAGTATCAATAGGGAGAACATGTCTCGCCACATAGAAAAATTCCTTGCATGCCCTCTCAAAACCATCCAAGAGTGAAGTATGTTTCTCTCTGGCGCAACCTGGGCCATCATAAGATGAAACACCCCACTAACCAAATGGACTCCTGGATCCCATGGAAAAACTGGAAGTTTATCACTTCCAATCCTCACAAACTACTCATGTGTCATACTGATAACTGTTGAAATCCATCCATCCTCATCCCAATAAGAATCTAAATCAGTGTTACCCTTTGAGATACCTGCTATCCCACAGCCTAAGACGCTCACCATCATGCCCAAGGTCTCAATTGTATGTCCCTGATTATCCACCCCTATCCTGTTGTATGCAATAAATACACTCATGTCAGGTGGTCTCGGCCTACCAACTCTCCATGTCCCCTAGCACTATTTATCTCCCCCTATGTTGTTGTCAATGATGAAAGTATTGAGAAAAGCTAACAAAAACATCTATAACCGGATGTAGCACTGGAAAGTGTCATATGCTTTGGTCAATCACCAGGATTGGACCAAAATCTCATCCACTAGCACCCATGGTGAATACTCGTCTAAACTCCAACTATCGAATACAACAATAGATAACTCCAAAAACTGATGGTCAATCACTCTCCCTCCATCATCACTCAGATAGTTGTTGCTACTATGAAGTTCATCTCCCAGAACTATGTGTTGCTACCAGGGAGAGGAATCTACATGCTCCACTAAGTGTGTCTCCTCCATGCAATCCAATGCATCCCCATGAATCCCACTATACATCTCTCTCATCATCATATGTCCAAGGTGTACGGTCGAATCAACCTTTGTGTGGATATCAACCAATTCTGGAACACAAATGAAAGTGTCCTTGTAATTGTCCCTAGCTCTGGAATCCTCATGTGTATGTATATGGCCAACTGTCTCAAAACCCCTTGTGAAGGGTGGTCCCTGTGACCTATGGACATCCTCCTGTATCTCTGGATCATATCTCTCCATACTCATAAGTGATATTGGGTACTCCTCATTCTCCTCCCTCAACTGGTGCTCCACTGCTAAACCAAAAACATCCTCTCGCAATGTGGTTGAGCGATATATTTGACTCTCTGCTAAAATAGATGTAGTGGATCTCTATCTAATTTCCTCAAGGAGCTCATATGATCTGGACTCTGATTCTTAAAGGGTTGTATGTGTGCCTTTCAAGAATATCTATGTTCTCACCAACTCATGAGTGAGTCGGTCCACCTCAACCTCCTTCTCCCTTAGTGCCCTGTGATACATCTCGCCAACCTCCAATAGGTAATCCCTATCCCTCAACAACTGCTAGTAGTCGGCCCTCATCACAATCACTCTCTCCCTGAGTGTATGGTAGTCATCAATGTCAAGTCCCCCATTTGAAAAATCATGTACCATTGAGGCCCTCCAACAATAACCTGTCATCAATGCATTTAGTGGTTGCCATGATCATGTCCTCACTGACTCTCAACTGTCCTGCCAAGTGTCATGACTCCTGGTCACAATCTTGTTGAGGTGCTACCTCATGCCTCTCACTACTAATGTCAACAATGGAATCCCCAACAACACACTCCTCAAAATATAAGGCACTTAACTACCCATTGTCCCCTGTGCTATCGAGTTCTCCTATATGCCACTGCATGCCATTACCAACTGCGAACCCCGTATGAATCGCATTGTATCATGTTTTGGCAACTGTATCCTCCTATGCACTCACCCTACTAATATCATTTGCATCTGTATCCCATACAGATGTGTCCAAACATGTGCTATGGTCATCTCGTCCAATAAGGAGTGCATCGTCATCACTGTAGATCGATTCTGGGAGTAATTGTGCCAACAAGTTGTCGGTCTCCACAACCTGGTCCCTCAGTGGAATCTCCAAGAGTGGTGACTCACTCTCCTCATACTGATAGGTATGTGTAAGGTCAACTAACTCCAAGCCATACCTCTACTCTTGGGTCTGCAGATCCATATGTCCCTTGTGTACAATTCCCACACAAGGCTCCTCTACCATATCAAGAATGTCACTAATATCCTCATGTGTCGTGGCTAGCATAGGTGTATGAGAAGATGAAAAATGTGGATCGTTCATCATAGGAAGCTCATCATCCTCCATACATGACTTCCTGGAAGCCATGTCTACACCCACAGGTAGGTCATCCAACCTCCTAATCTCATCATGTTTAACTGCCAACACATATGAATCCTTACAAGTGTCACCACTATGTTGAAGTGTTGAATCCTCAACATTGCCTGATGGGAAAGATGAAGGACATGCGCTGTCATCATGTCCATCCAATTGTCCCTCAGATGCGCAAGAGCCACTAGCCTCATCGAACTGCTTTAAATAGGCACTTATGGTTGCATTCATATGCATCACCTCATCCTCACTGTCATAGTGCACCTCAACAATGTGCACCTTCCCTTTACCCCTACATATGTGATTTGGCTTCCAAGGCACTTTTGAACTGTAGCAACGCTCCCTGCATCTAATGGGTGTAGGCTCCATCTGTTCTCATGTCAATCCACTCGCTAGTAATGATGTATCTACATCCTTATTTGATTTTCCCCTTAGGCTGGCAGGAAAACCAACTCTGATACCACTGTAATATCCCTGATCCAACTGATCTGGATATCTATTGTTGAACTACGGTTTGCCTGCTGAATCTGATACTCTGGGGGTTTTTTACTATGTTTGAGTAACTATGTGAATATGCTTGATTGTTTTTGCATCTGTGTTCCAGTTTATTATGTGTTTAGTAGCATAAAACAATGCATGCGAAATAAGGACAACACTATATATATATATATATATATATATATATATATATAATGCTGGAAAAAGCAGGAAATATAATAAAGACTAGAAGCAGATATGATAATCGTTAGTTAGATCTCATGGATCGTCACTGGAATACAAAATAATAGATAAGAAATAGTCGTGACCAGAAGAACAGGCGTTGGTTTGCGCATGCACGGATAGATCGGCAAAAAGCAGTCTGACAGCTCGCGGTAACTGTTGTAGAATATGGAATACTCGCCCTAATGGCGATACCCGTCAGAATGAGCTGGAAACTATCTCAAAATATGCGCCCTGGCCTCTAGACTGATCCCAATGACTGTCAGACTGAATATCTGACCTCTAAAGCTCCAGATGTCACCCCCTGGGGGTTTGCGCACCTCATGGGCTCAATGAGTGCACCCCAAAGATTCCACCGACGGAATCTGATGATGTATAGCTCAAAATGATTGTCCTGGTCTCCTCTGTAATGGGTCGAAAGGGATTCCTCATATCTGCCCCAGAATGTCCCCTGGAACCCTAAATGTGCTTCCCCGAGAGTTGTGCCCTAAATGACTATTTTCTGCTTTCTGGAAGATTCAACCATCAGAAACTGATGATAGGTGGCTCAATAGATGTGCCCTAGCTAAATATCTTATGGGTTGGAAGGAATCGGCCAGATCTGAAATTGTCTCAAGCGGCCGCACAAATCCTCTCTCAATCACTTGTGCCCTCACTGGCTGAGCTACATAATCACTTAACTGGACACTGTAATGCACGGTGAAATACCTGGATGGTATCTCTTATAGGCTAGGGTGTGTCTCTCAACACCAAAACTGATCGAGGGTGGTGGTTTCCTCCAGAAATCCACAAAACAACAAGGGGGTTGATTTCCTCCTTCTGTGCAAATACCTCAACATCAAATCATAACATAGCCTAATGAATTAGGTTGCTTTACCCTTCCTTTATAGCTTCCCAAAACCCTAATTCATTGTTGACCTTTTCCCTCCAAGTGACTTTTACTTTATTTTATTATTCCTTGATTAAATCACTTAATTAATTAATTAATTAACCATTTTACCTCTAAAAAGTGTTTTATCCATCCTAATGGCTTCTCCAACCACTGAAAGTCACTTGTCATCTTATCATGTAATGCTCTTCCTCTCGATTCCAATGAGCTATTACAATAAGAGGTTTCTCCAAGTAATATGCCCATTAAGACCTGCTTAGTGAATTTAATTAAGATATGACCCATAATAACTCAAAATTACGGAAATCGTCGGAATGCAACGAAATCAAAGCCAAGTTGTGTGGAATGGATCTTGATGATGAACGATGCAAGTGGGGCCCAATAAAACCCCTCAATATCTCTCAAACTCTATGTCATCCCTATCTATCTACTTTGGTAGGTATAACACTTTGTAATTTTATAATGTCCCAAAATGGGGACATTACATATTATCGATGTTGAACCCAGTGCCATTGTTGCTACCACCAAATTTCGGCCAAGCAAATTAGAAGAACCAGAGGAAGGGGAACGCCTCTTTCACTCACAGATGTGGGTAAAGGGGGCTCCGCTTCATTTCATTTTTGATAGCAATAGTCAAAAGAACTTGATTTCACCAGAGGTCGTCAAGCGGCTGAACATGTCAACGACACCGTACCCACAGTCCTACACCATTGGTTGGCTTCACTAAGGAAGAGATCTTTGTGTCAGCCAACAGTGCCATATGCCCTATAGCTTCAAGCCTTTCAAATATGAGGTATTGTGTGATATTTCTCCCCTTGAAGTTTGTGATTTTCTTTTAGGACAACCATATTTGTGGAAGCATCATGATGTGTATGAGTCTAGATCCCGTAGTGTTATTATTACTTTGGGTAGAAAATTGTACAAGATACCAGAGGTAGCACCGCTTACCACTATTTCTTTAATCTCTGTTAAGAAATGCAGTAAGGTCATTTCATAGGCCGGGAAGTTCATCTTCTTTGTGATCCGTGCTCATAGTAAGCAAAAGGTCGTTGCCACATACATGGCCTCTACACAGAGCCTCTCTTTGCAGCAGAAGAAAATGGACGGGATCGTGGAAGAATATAGAGACATGTTCTCCTCACCCATCTGGGTACCAACGCACTACCAAGTCAAGCATCCAATTGATCTGACCCCCGATGCACCTCTACCTAATGGACCAGTCTATCATCACTCGTTGATGGAAAATGACGAAATCAAGCGTCAGATCCAAGAGCTTCTTCAAAAGGGTTACATCAGACCCAACTCCTCCCATTGTGGAAGCTAGAATGTACTAGTGTAGAAGAAGGACGGGACTTGACAACTCTGCATTGATCACAGAGCCTTAAATAAAATCACAATTAGGAATCGGTACCCAATTCCAGGATCGATGACCTTCTTGACCAACTCAAAGGGGAAAAGTTCTTCAGTAAGATTGACCTAAAGTCTGTCTACCACCACATTCCCATCAAACCAACTCATGTATGGAATACAACCATGATGGATGGATGGTGTATTGAGACCCTTCACCAAGTCTTTTGTGATGGTATATTTGGATGACATCCTCATCTTCAACAAAACTTGGGAAGAGCACATGCGGCATATTCAGCAGGTTTTGAGCACTCTGTGGCAGCACAAACTATATGCCAACTTGGAAAAATGCTCTTTTGACACGAACAAAGTCCAATACTTGGGCTACATTGTTGATGAGGATGGGGTACATGTTGATCCAACTATGATCCAAGTCATCCGTGACTGACCAACCCCAACCACACTAACCGAACTTTGGAGCTTCTTGGGACTGGCCAATTTCTACCGACGGTTCGTGTTGGTATTCTCCCATATTGCATGGGCCCTCAGCGAGGCAACCAAGGGAGGTGGTAGGGAAAAGTTTGTATGGGGGAAGGAACAACAACGATCATTCTATGATATGAAGCATCGCTTGTGCTCAGCTGCAGTACTCTCCTTGCTCGATCTGCAACAACTGTTCGAGATTGAGACTGATGCATCTGACTATGTTGTAGGCACAGTTCTCACTCAGCATGATCATACGGTGGCATACCTTAGTGACACACTCTCAGATACTATCTGGAAATACCCTAGCTATGACAAGTAAATGTGTTCCATTGTACAAGCATGTTGTCAATGGAAACATTACATTCAGGGAAAGGAGACGATCATCCACACTAATCACAAGCCTCTATAGTTTATACAGACACAGGGGAAATTGCAGAACGACCGCCATCAAAAGTGGTCCACCTACCTGCAACAGTTCCATCTCAAAATTAGGTATAAGACAGGGATCTCAAATCTTGTCATTGACTGCTTCAGCCAACCTTCCATGGTTGCACTCACCACTGTGCTCCATTCCTATGGACATGAGGTATCTGAGTGGCGCCAACTTTATCGGCAAGATTTGGACTTCGCCACCACCTATCAGCTCTTGGGTACATGCACGACTGTGATCGATTTTCACATTCAGGATGGACTATTATGCCATCTGGGCCATCTCTGTGTTCCTACAAGTGAGCGTGCAAAGCTAATTTGGGAAGCCCACTACAATCGGATTGCAGGATATTTTGGCGTGGAGAAAATTGTGGTCGTTCTTCGGAAACATTTTATTGGCCAAAAATTTGACATGACTTCAGCAAGTATATCATATCTTACACTTCATGTACCATTGCCAAGCCATCCATCCAAAAGCAAGGCTTATACACCCCTCTTCCTATTCCCAAGAATCCTTGGGAATCCATCTCAATGGATTACATGTCTGGCCTTCCGTCCTCCAAGCAAGACAATGACTGTGTATTTGTGGTCATTGATCGGTTTTCAAAGATGGCCATCCTCACAGCCTGCAAAAAGAATATCAAAGTGGCAGATATTGCCAAGCTCTTCTTCGAACGAGTGTGGATTCATTTTGGGATACCACAAACCATCATCTTCGACTGGGATAGCAAGTTCCTCATCACATTTTGGTTGAGTCTCTGGTCATTGTTGGACACTAAGCTCACTAAATCCATTTATTTCCAGCCCCAAAGAGATGGCCAAACAAAGGTCGTCAATCGGATGATTGTGCACATCCTGTGCATGTACAACTCTAAGCATCCATGTACATGGGATGAGAGTCTTCCCTATGTTCAACACAGTTACAACATGGTTCTCCATAGCTCCACCAACCATAGCCCATTTTAGGTGGGGTTGGAATTCCAACCTTTGGATCCCATCGATGTTGCACTACCTCTTGCCACCACACAAACAGAATCTTCCATGTTCAGTCTGAGACCGAAAAAGCCACCAGATTCATTGAGTGGATTCAACACATCCACCAATAGGTCTAGCAGATTTTGCATAAATCCAATACTAAGTACAAGCAACGTCATGATCAATACGGGACATTGCACCAGTTTCAAGTTAGAGACAAATTCTAGTTACATTTGCAAAAGGAGCATCTCACAGGGCCCCATCGGAAGCTTCGCCCACTTCACTATGGGATTTACACTATCACTAAGGTTGTGGGTAGCAATGCTTTTGAGCTCAACGCTCCACCCTTCCTTGGCCTGCACCTAGTGTTCAATGTGGACCTCCTACGACCATATTTTCCACCATTATTGGACACCTCAGAGATCGCAGAACAATTAACACCAACATAGCTCAACCCTGACTACATGGAACAAGAATCCACTGATCAAATAGTGGACACACAGGTTAAGGGAACTCGCCAATAGAGGATACAACTTTATCGGGTTGTCAAGGCAGGGCAGCTCCAACACCAAGGCAAGTGGCTCACCCAGGGCCAAATCCAGCAGAATTTTCCTCACCTGATGGGGGAACTCAATGCAATGGATACCATTGCTTCCTAAGGGGGGATAATTTATCCAGGTGGATATTGGTGGCCACCCACCTATTCCAACTGGCTCCTCTTGTCCATTTTTAGTTTAGCACGTTCTTCTGTACTTCTTTGTAATTGTGGGTTCTACACTTCTGGAGCTATCTGAAGCCCTACACATCTTCCAAGTGGATATTGGTGGCCTCTCACCTAATCCAACTGGATTTTTTTGTATGTTTTCATGTAAGCACATCTTGTTGTACTTCCAGGGTCATTTTGGATCCCTAAACAATGTTTTTTTGGCTCGCCACAATCAAATTGTAGATAGAGTCTAAGTTATATAGCGTAATGTGTAGTTCCTTAAGATTGACCTAAAGTCTGGCTACCACCATGTTCACATCAAACCAACTGATGTATGGAAGACAACCTTCAAATCTAAATAAGGTCTCTTCGAATCACTGGTCATGCCCTTTGGCTGAACAAATGCACTAACCATTTTCATGAGGTTGATGGATGATGTATTGAGACCCTTCACCAACTCTTTTGTGGTGGTATATTTGGTTGACATAATCATTTTTCAGCAGAACTTGGGAGGAGCACATGCAGCATATTCAATAGGTTTTGAGCACTCTGTGGCAACACAAGCTATATGCCAACTTGGAAAAATGCTCTTTTTGCATGAAAAAGGTCCAATACTTGGGCTACATTGTTGATGAGAATGGGGTACATGTTGATCAAGCTAAGATCCAAGTCATCCGTGATTAGTCATCCTCAACCACACTAACCGAGCTTCGGAGCTTCTTGGGACTGGCCAACTTCTACCGATGGTGCGTGTTGGGATTCTCCCATATTGCATGGGTCCTCAACCAAGTGACCAAGGGTGGTAGCAGGGAAAACTTTGTGTGGGGGAAGGAACAACAATGAGCATTCAATGATCTGAAGCATCACTTGTGCTCAACTCCAATACTCTCCTTGCCCGATCTACAACAATCGTTCGAGATTGAGACTGATGCCCTTGTATTCTCTATCCATATAGCATCCCTGCCAAGCCTGCTCCATAGATTTTCCAGTCCATCTTCATTGGGTAACTAAAAATCTTGAGCATTCATTCCAAACTTCTATTATAAATGGGCACTCTAAGAATAGATGTAGGATTGACTCCCTTGCGATATTACAAAGATAGCACCATCATGTACCATGATTGTTTCTCTTCTGGAGAATGTCCCAAGTCGACACCTTGTTTGACAGAGCATTCCACATGAATAATCTATTATAAATAATAGGTGTGCTCTTTTAACCATAAACAATAGAGCAATATTGTCACCCAAGCATAGGTCGAATCCACCCCCGAGCGCCTTAACCTTGACATAGAATAATTCTGGAAGCAAACCCTAAGCATAACAACCAATCAATGTAGTGTACCTATCTCGAGATCTAGCACACAAGGCATAAATTCCAAACCATAACCAATTGAAAGTCCAAGCCTAAACCGAGAATACAAGTTACAGTAGTTGCAGCTACAGCTACTTTCCAGTCTTGGGAACTTACTCAATTTCTACGGTGCACACTCTTAGATTTCTGTAGTTGCGAGCTATGTGTGTTAAATGATCTCAGGAGTCTTGTATTTATATTGCTCCTCCTTAGCTGTCTGGGCCAACTTCTCATTCTGGAGGCTAAAAACTCAATATTAAATATTTCCTTTAGCCAACTTTTCTTCTAGGGTTATGTCCAATGATTTAGGCTTTCTTCTTACTTCCTGAAATATTCTGTTCTTGTCAGGGTTACACATGGAGGTTAATACCTCCTGCAGCTACCATAATATCAACACTCCCTCCTAGCTAGGGAGGTATTGAAACAAATGGTCTTGAGCACAAATATACCATTCAATCGGTAGCATCATCATATCCATATAGGCTATCTCATGATTAGATCACGAGCACCATCATCATTATCAGTATCATCTGATAACATCAACTGCATCCTCTCTCGAATCCATACTCCATCTAAGTAATCAGGCATGATATTGAATAAGTCACTCACTCCACGAAGTGATACAAGAACCATTCTTCTAATCCGGACATATGTTCTAGAAGAATAACTATTCCAAAAGATGTTGTAAGCCACGCCATGGGATATAAGGACTATTCTTCTAATCCGGACATACATCCTAGAAGAATAAATGTCCTATACCATTTTCTGCCTGGAGAATGTATATCCACTAGCACAATGACTATCCATCTAGTTGATAATAATTTTCAACACTATTGATAGTCTACACGGCAATCATAACAATGTCATTCAATAGAACACAACTGTGTCTATCCATAGTAGTACACAACTACTATGGAGTGGTACACAACCACACCAAGTAGCACACGGATACTTAATCAGTGACACATAGTAACAACCAGTGGAACACATCCACCACAGTAGCATACATCTATTGTCCGGAGACATACAGTCTCCATAGCAATCATATCATTTGATATCAACCTGCATAAAAACAATATCATGATATAAACTAAGTCATCTAGGCCATTCTTCCACTCACATCTGTGAGATATGGAAGAGCATCTGCCCTCAGAAAGTAAAACATCAGCCATGGAATATCTGGACTATTCTTCTCAAGTGCAGAAAAATAATTTTCCCTGATTTTTGATCTTGGACCATTCACCTAATTGGGCCATTCCTCCAGCACTAATCATAGTGCAACCTGGAGAGAATGAGTCTACCCTAGGGAATGTCTGTCCCTGATTGTTGAACCTGGACCATTCACTTAACTAGGCCATTCCTCTGGCACTAAACATAGTGCAACCTGGAGAGAATGAGTTTTCCCTAGGGAATGATTGTCCAGACCATTTCCTAAGGAAATGACTATCTTGCACCAACCTCCAAAATGGACCATTCTTCGAAACTGCTCACAACTGTAAAATTTGAAAGAACGATTGTCTGGTGAGGTGGACCATTCTACTTGACCACTACTAAGAGTGACTACCAAGAAGAATGATTGTCCTAGACCATTCCCCCACACTGGCCACAATGGGAATCGTTGTTTATGGTACATCAACAATCTATCTAACCATTTTCATTACGAAAATGATTGTCTGATCTAGACCATTTTCCGAACTGGAAAATGCCTGTCCGTTCATAAATCTCAAACCACTTTCTGAACTGGAAAGGCACTGCTCATCCTGGACCATTTTTCGAACTGAAAAATGATTGTCCATAAATCAATAACACATTAGTGCTCCCTCCCAACCTGGGAGTAATCTCTTCCTTTTTCAATAAGGAAGTCGTCTCCACGAGCCCCAACTTGTAAGCTTTTCATCTTGGACAAAGGTTTTACCAAAATTTCTGCTATCTGCTCATTTGTGGAGATATATTGGAGAACCAATTCTCTTTTTCTGGACTTCATCACAGAGAATGTAATGCTTGATCTCAATGTACTTTGGTATGTTATGGAACACTAGTTTTCTTTGAAGGCTTCATGTAGCTCTGATCATTACAATATAAATCATGGTCAAAATTCAGCATGTTTGTTTCCTGCTAACTCATGACATCATGGCAAGGCTCAAACTGAAACATATCCAAGTATCACTTCTTTTGTCATCATGAGAGTTTGCCATGGATTAGTAATTCATCATCCGAGACTTCTGAGTAACTATTCTGATACACTATCTCTGTCATAGAAAAATTTTACCACTCTTCTGTTGTATATGAGATACTCTGCATCAAGTTGTTTGAATCTATACAAGGTCTTCTTATATCTGCATACATGGGTCTCTTTCTGGTATACCTCAAGACCTTAAGATTGTCGTACATAAGCTTCTTCCTCAGATGATCTATTGGGAGAACAATCGCTTACAACCAACTAATGTAAAATTCAATCCATGGATATTGCAAGAGATATAATAGCTCAGATAGAGGTATATCTAGTTTACGGGAACAAGTTGTTATCATAGACTTCTCCTCCTTCTGGAAGAACCTCTAGTTTTTAATCTCACAATGCTTCCATTCATGACCCTTTTTCACAATTTCTTACATATATTGTTCTTCATCATAACTTCCACTTCTTCTACTTGATTTCTACTAGTGGGTTCAAACCAAGCTGGTAGTCTATGTGATTCTCGGTATAATAACTGGTTGTTCTGGCTTTTCTTTCTTTCTTGGAATCTTCATGTTCCTCCTCATTATCTCTTTAGCTTTTGGGTCCATGGAGTCTTCTATAGATTCCATGCCCTGAGGATTCCAACTTCTTCCTTTCATCATGGGATCATGGATGTATATGGACAACCATGGATACTTTAAGGCTTCTTTTAGAAGAAAACTTCTTCTGAACACGTGTTGCTTATTATGGCTGTTAATTTCAATGGGAACATGGATAGATACTTCATAATCCTCAATGGATCATATTATTTAGGATTAGCTCCCTCCTAATCCTTACTTCATGCATGAATGCATGCTCTTCTTTTGGAATTATGTAATCAGCTCCCTCCAACTAAGAGAGTCCATGCTTATGTCTGCATCCTTATTGCCTTCTGCAAAGTGTCACAAGTATTTTTCTAATTTCCTCTTGATTGTTGACTTCTTTCTATTTTGACTTCTTTTGGGTCTCTTGAAGTTCGATTATGATTTTGTCTTATCTGGCAGTTGTTACTTATATAATAGCTTCCACAGGAATTGTTACGAAAGATTGTCAACATACTTCATCTTTTCATGTGTACTGCTTGACTTGTAGCCATTGTAATAGCAATCCTTATCCTTTTATTCTTCCATAGGCATTGCTTCCCTTGAACATATTTTCTTCTAAGAAATAGATATACATGATATGTATAGGAACTATGTAAACATGATATATACAAGGGTTTTGAAGAATATTGTTACCTTGAGTTAGAAGAAGAAGTATATTTTATCCTGCTTGACTTTCTTTGAAGGTTCCCTTTCTTCGGCAACTGTTGCTTCGTCTATTTCCTTCCTTTTCTTTAACTCAAGACAGTGGTTCCTGTAGTGACCATATTTTTGACAGTTGAAGCATTGTATCTTTCACATATCATTTTCTTGATTTGGTTTCTTCCTTGAGCCAAACTTCTTCTTATTCCTGAAATTCTTGAACCTTGTTGTGAAACCTTGATCATCGTATTTCTTTTGGGGTTTCTCTTTTGTGTTAATTCTTGATTCTTCTTGTGCACAACAAGTCGAAAGTTCTTCAAGTGTGGGATACTCCTTTCTTGTGTTCATGCTTGCGGAAAATGCATCCCATGTCTTGGGAATACCATTGAGTACTATATTTATCAGTTCCTTCTCTGAAATGATTTCTTCAATAGCTTATAGTTATTCTATTAATTGAGAGATTCTCACAAAGTATGATGTTATGCTTTCATCATCATTCATTTTCATGTCACGAAGCTCATTCTTCAGACTCATTACTTGTCCAATGTTTTTGACTGAGAAGAGATTAGTTAGGGCATCATACATCTTCTTAGATGAGTCAAGATGAGAGATGAAGGGTATCAAGTGGTCTTTTACAGATTCCACTATCATACTCATGGCATTGATGTCATTGTCCTTGAACTTCTCCATAATTACAACGTTTTGAGGTTCCTTCTATTTTCCTTCTTCAAACTGTTCTTCCACAATCTTTCCTTTCACGATATCCAACACTTTATTCTTCTCAAGGATGAGGTCAATCCTTGTCTTCCGTGCTCTGAAGTTCAAAGCCCCTTCTAACTTGTTTTCTGACTTCATAGAGTAAGTCATGACTACTTTGACTTGGTCAACCTTTGACTTTGACTTAGTCAACCTTTGACTTTGACCAAAAACTCAAACTTGGCGTCTTAGCTTGCTAAGAGTACCAGGAGGTGGGTTCGGTTAGGGCGCACTAGGATATCCAGAAATTAGGTCATTTTCTTCACTTAAGGTTGCCTCAACAAGAGGGTCAGGGTTTCGTTGCTACAGGAAAAACTGACTGCAACTGCAACTACAACTGTAACTGAGCAAATCCTCCCAATCTATCTTCCAGGGGTTAGACTGTCTGAAGATAGCGTGGGCCCATAACCTGTTAGGAATAATAGGTGTGCTCATTTAACCATAGACAATATAGAAATATTGTCACCCAACCATAGGCCAAAGCCACCCCTGAGCACCTTAACCTTGACAAAGAACAATTATGGAAGAAAACCCTAGGCCTAATAGCCAATCAATGTAGTGTACCTCTCTCCAAAGCTAGCACACAAGGTAGAAAGTCCAAACCATAACCAATAGAAAGTCCAAGCCTAAACCGAGAATGCAAGCTGCAATAATTGCAGCTACAACTACTCTCCATTCTTGCGCACTTACTCAATTTCTACAGTGTGCACTCTTACATTTATGCAGTTCTGAGTTATTTGTGTCAAATGAGCTCTGGTGTTCTGTATTTATACTGCTCCTCCTTAGTTGTCTTGGCTGACTTCTCATTCTAGAGGGTAAAAACTCAATGTTAAATATTTCCTTTAGCTGACTTGTCTTCTAGGGTTATGTCCAATGCTTTAGGGTTTCTTATTACTTCGCGGAATATTCTATTCTTGTCAGGGTTACACATGGGGGTTAATACCTCGCGCAGTTACCATAATATCAACATAATCTTGTATCTGTCGAACATTTAATCTTCCAAAGACGTTTCCACCACCATACATGCTCTCTTTGAAATTGTTCTAAATTCAGCTAGATATATCGTTCCTTTGGAGTGTAGATTCTAGATCGGGTTGAAACCCAAATAAGTTCATCCTCGCGATCACTGAGCCCTATATGTGATCTCTTAATTTCTATTAGATATGTGTCCAATTCTAGGATATTCACCTCTTCTAAACCCACCGACCGTATTGATTTCCACCCTTGTGACCAGAGGGTAGAGAGTTTCGGTTCTGCAAGATGATTGACAGTGTTGAACCCTTGTAATCTTAAATGATTTACAATGTAGTTGGGGAGAATGTGTTGTCTCTCACAACTCAGCCAGGCGTTTGTTCCCAATCTAACCTGCAGCCCATTTCCCATCCTCCAAGCCAAACCTTCTCCAATAACCGGAAAGGAATTAGTAATCGCCTTCCAGATCACTGAAGCTCCTTTCTTCGACTTATTTGGATTCCTTACCCAAGATTCTAAATTTTATGACACAATATATTTTTGTAAATCCACCCTGATCCATAGGCTAGAGGTTTTTAGAAGGCACCATTTACATTTTGTTGCCAAAGCTTTGGAAAAGAGAAATATATTTTTCAGTCCCCAGCCTTCCAAATCCTTAGGAGCAACAATGTTTTTCTAGCGAACCCATGGAGTCACATAAGATTCTTTCTTGCCACTCCATGGAAATGTGAAACAAATCTTTCTTGCAGCTTCTAGTATTCCTTTCGAAATCCATGAAAGTGACATCCAATAAACTGGTATGGCTTCCAAAACTGATTTAACTAAAACAAGTCTTCCTACTCGAGAAAACCATCAATGGATCCAGATTTGTAGTCTTTTCTCTAGCTTCTTCAGAAGCCATAACCAATCCTCCTTCTTGTATTCATTTGGTTTTAAATTGAAGCCTAGGTATTTCAATCCATTGTCAATCCTTTTTACCCCAAACGGAAAAAATTTCCTGAAGATATGTCGCTCTTCTTCACTCATAATATTGGTGGATAGGGACGATTTTTCTTCATTTATTTGCATACCTGTTGCTTTGGAAAAAAGACTTTGAATGTTTTTCAGTGTCTCTGCATCCCTTTTTGAACCTGTTATCCACCAAGTTGCACTAGGATGGACTTCCATCGAGCCACCAAAGATTGAACAACTCCTTTTTCAAAATTCAAAGTTCAAAAGTTCAGTCAATCTATTTTACCAACTTTTTATGCATTTCCATCCCTTTGAGGGCATTGTAATAAATGAATTTAGCATGAAAGTTGTAAAATACTATTGGCCACCTAAGACCTAAGTAGGAGTACGTACTCTAGAGTGTTTTTTTTTCACTTGTTAATTATTTATTTCCTGAGAAATTAGGCAATTAATAATTTCTAAGTTTTTTCACTCAAATCTCCTCCAAAGCTTGAGTATGAGTTGGTGGTTAGGGATTAGAATGGTATAACCAATGTCTAGTGTCTAAATTTATATGAATTCATGCTAATTCATGTCTATTTAGTCATATGGAAATTGCGTTAAGTCCCCCCTAGGATTTTTTTAAGTTTTTAGTCAATAAAAAATTTCTCGTAAAATGGGAAATTTCAATTGGAAGAGTCAATAAATTCATAAAAGTGGCATCAATTGTTGTCAGATACCATATGTGTGCTCGTTTTCTAATCCAGAGCACCTCCTAAACCCTATTCCCCCCTTTGTTGAGGCGAAAAAGTGATTTTAATTACTCAAAATTGAATTTTTCTCTCAAAAAGGTAAAAGGGACAATTTAATTAAATTTGCTAAATTTTAGCAAACATGTCGGGAAAATGTTTCCTCATGTATGCAGTTGCAGGGTTGTGTGGTAGTTCAACTACATGGCAAGTGGGTGGATATCCCTATGAAGCTAGGCACACTTCCTTTCTTAGATGTCGCACTTGCAAGAGGGTGCACTAATCTCAATGTCCAACTCACCCTCACCCTCACCTACCACTCCACTTCCACTCCCCCTCACCCCCACTCCACTCACCACTCACTCCACTCTATCCCTACTCCACTCATGCCAATAGTACATTTGGGTCAAATTTCGATGGCGTGTTCAACGCAATTGCCACTTTATATTGTCGGGAGAACGACAAACACCAGGCCCCCTCAAACGCCGTTTCAAATGACATCACTTTTCCGAAGCCATAGGTATCGTCTCTATTGCGACGTTTAATGCAGACACTGTCATCTTGAATTTAACTGTCCAAACCCCATATAGTCGTCACTATAGTGACACTAGAGACATCTGAATTCCGACATTCCATTTGGTCGGTCTCCACAACGTGGATTCCATGTGACTGACGTTAGGGATGAGGGAAGACCGACGACTGGCAACGTCAGTCGAGAGATGGTAAGCTATATACCGATGACAAGGATGCCATGTGACCAATGAAATCAGAGGTCGAAAGACTGACGTCTGGCAACGTCGGTGTAGAGACAATCAGCTATATACCAATTCCATGTGATCAACGTTCAGGACCTCGGAAGCCCGACGATTGGTGACGTCGATGGAGCGACGGTCAGCTATATTCCAATGACAAGAATGCCATGTGACCAACATTAGGGACGTCGAAAGACCAATGACCTGTACGTGTTTAGAAAAAAAAAAGATCTCTTTCCCTTCAGCTAATGGGTTTGGAAACCAAATAAAATAAGAGAAGGTATAAAGATGGCAGGGAAAAGTTAAATCTGGCAGAATATGCCTGAAATGTCATTGATCGTGATCCGTCGAGATCAACGGCCAGGAACAGTTGTGGAGGTTGAAGCTACACGGAGTTTAATACCAAAAAGAGGTCCTGTAATTCAAACCATGGTTTTCTCGCAAGGGTACGTAGCATCATCGGGTGCATTGCGGAATGAAAGGTGGACTTCCTTGAAACCATTTTCTCACACCCCCAAAAATTTTGAAAAGCATAAAGGTCGTCGGTCGATTTATTTCATTTGGTTTATTATTTTTCAAATACTAGAACCGTTACAACCCTGTCGCGACCATCGTTTTCCACTTGCATCTCAATCGTACACCATCTACACACCATTTCTGTTCGTTTCCAGTTATAGGGAATAAGTTATGATTTGCAAGTGAAGGAAATGGTCCGACTGGATAAGACAAAATGCGGTTTTGAGTCTTACACAAGAGGTTAAGCTTCCTTCTAGGATGCCTCATCTAAACACCTTCAAATTGTTGTGATAAGAGACTATTTTAAGCACTCTGAAGAGTGATTATCGCTCTCTCCAGTCAAGAGAGATAGGCCATTTTGCACATTCAGTTAGATAAACAAACCAAGGAAAAAAAATTATGTCTCAAGGCCTAGCAGAATGCATCCCATGTAGTAATGCATGTAAGAGTGTTGTTGGTATATTATTCTTTCATGACCCCCACATATATTTTTATAGAAGTTTGGTGAGAATACCACTATGCTTAGGCAATTCCATTTAAATGGTTACTTGCAAGAAGGAGGATATTCTCTTCTATCATCTTTGGGAAAGTTTGCAAGTAGGCAGCAAGGCTACAGATCCATGAATATAGAACATCTCTACACATTTGACCACCATATTTAGGTAATTAAATTTAGGTGTCTAAATAGAAAGTGGATCTAGAAGCCCTAGGTGTAAGTGTAAGGGATTCATTGAAATGTTGGCTTGTCCTTGGAAAATAGTGAATATGTTGGGATCTTAGTCATTAGATGAGAAAGTGATATGTTTTATGTTAAACTTATCCTAACACTATGAGGATCCATTGCAATAGATGCTATCAATGAGTGAAGTGTAGTGGAGATCCTAGGTCTGGATCTGGCTAGAGTTCATGCCAATCAAGGTGTTTGAGAGGTAAGAAGAGGGACATTGTAAAAAACATGTTGAAATATTTGAGGAGAGACATACAAAACATATAATATTTACTATCACGATGAAAATATTTGAGGAGAGACATGCAACACATGTGGAAATATTTGAGGAGAGACATACAAACTTTACTATCACGATTATACTAAGAGCATGATTAGTCCCTATAGAAGCCATCAATGCATAAATACTTAAATACTTAATGAAAGATTACAATATAAAGACTGGTCTGCAAAAGCCATCAATGCATAATCTTCAAACCTATGCATACACTGCACCAGCCCATCACTCAAGAGCAAAGCACTATATGATAGTGACCGTGAAGGAAAAACTTGCCATACAATTGCCACATATTATACAATTACCACATATTAAACCATAGTTAAGCATTTCATGCTACTCTTGAAATGAAAATTTAAAATTCATAATTTGTTGTTATATCATCATATTATATTTAGTTTTTAGAGGAAGTTCATCCACACAAGCATGATTCTTACTTACATGCCATATCCATACCTTTACTAAAAAAATATACAACAATTGCCTAAAATATTCTCTCGATGATCACATATTCAACCATAATTACCAACTGATTGGATCTTTCAAGTACAAACATTACAAAACCGGAGCAGCCATAGTCAAACTATCATTTCCATTTCCAAATCTACTTGGCAGGGACTAAGCTGCCATGCAGCCCTTTTTATATATGCAATGAAATAATATATGAACCATATGAGAGAGATATGACAAATGAACAGAGTGGAGCTTGAACAAGCTAAGGTAAATAGTGAACAAAGAACTAAAAAACATTTTTAAGCCATAGGTTGTAAGGATATTTTGTAGTGAGATCAAAGCTATGATATTTTCTATGCCATCCAAAACGTTGTATGTTGATGCAGTTAAGATTATTGACCTAAAGCCACTCTTGCACCTTATGTAGCCATACTATACATGCCACAGTTTAAACAATAGTTTTTTTTTTGTGCATTCATTCGTTAGTTACTTTACTAACAAATAAAAAGGATATGCACTCATAGCTCAAGTTATTAAGAAGATGGTCTATATCAACTGTAAGGAAAATAAATTGGTGCTAACTATGCATTGGCAACAATAATTGACTCTAGCAAATTATGTCATTGAAGGTATGGATACTTAAGTTTCTCTAGTTTAACTTTACTACATAAATTGAATATGGTGTGTTAGCACTCTGTAAATTTGTTTTGGCTGAGAAAAAAATGAAAAAGGTAACCTGCAAACCACCTCATCTCAGAGAGGGCTCTCTCCTGTCACTTGGTCTCTAACAGATAGGTTTTCTTTAGCAATTCGATGACTAGTTTTTGTTGCTTTGAAAGGGTTTTTTATGATTTCGTTGGAAAGAAAGGGAGGGATACTTAGGGCTATGGAGTCAAACTTCTGAAAACAAATGAAAGCATTGACTGGTAGGTAGAACTCTCCAGAGGATAAAGGCTAAATGAGGTAATCAGTCTGAATTATAAATTGAAATTTGCAGGGTGTAAGAAGAAAGGAGAACAGATAACTGCACCAGAGCATCAAATAAGATGAATTTTAACCTAGTTAGGAAGAACTTAACACGGTTTAAATTGCTTAAGTCAAGAGCATCGCAACATGAATTATGGACCTTTAAATATCCAATTTAAACATGAGACAGTGAAAATGAAATCAAGAACACAGGAAATACATACGAAGAAAGAAGACGAATATCAGACCACCACCATTAGAATCTTTTCATAGAAAGTTCAGGACATATGCATGTGCATTCCATTCAGATTCAAAACATTACATTCAGGTTCTGAATAGCTATATTTCGTTCACTTGCACCTTTGCCAACGCCCCATACATTCGGAACTCCTAACATTTATACAAACTTAGTTCCTTCGGTTTGAAACCGATTACAATAAAATCAGAAAGAAAACGTTTCGTTTTGACACTGATTAAAATAGAAAAGAAACCATTTTGGTTTGAAACCGAATACAAAATAGGAAATAATCGTTTTGATTTGAAATCTATTACGAAAATAGGAAAGAAATCGTTCACAAAATTCGAGGTTCATCCCTTTCGATAGTTTGGTCCTTTTCTTCTCCCTTTAACTCTGCTTCAACCTTTCATATGATTTGTTGTCCTTTATTGACATCTAGACATCATCTACTAGGCCTTGGAAAACTGCATTTTGTCTTACCCAGCCATACTATTTCCTTCCACTGCAAATCGAAAGGAATGTCATAATCCATCATCTCCTTTATCAGAATCTCCAAGTCAATGCAAGAAGCATATGACATGACTGGCAGTCCAAGCTTGATTGTTTTGAACTGATTCAGAATCTCAAAATCGATAATCAGATGGTCAACTAAAGTGGCTCCTTTCAAACTCTCCTCCAGGGTTTCAAACTTAGAATGATCCATTATGGACTAAGTCAAATGAGTATTGTATTCTTCCTGGTCATATAATTTTCCCTTGTGATCCCAAAATGGTGGAAGACCTTTGATAAACAATTGTTCAAATAAATATTTAAACTCTTGTACGCTCTACTCCATCTGTGTTGCTTTAGTTTGAATTGATTTCAAAAGGTTATGTTTGGGGATAACCCTCCTGGCTCAAATAACCAATGTAGTTATTTCCTTAACTCCAATGGTTTGAAGGTCTGTAATAGGAACAAAGTTGAGTAAATTTATGGCGTTATGTGCCCATTCTGATGGCTTTTTGGCTAAGTTTTCTTTCACAAAAGTACACTTATGCCTGGTTGTAATGGCTATGTTGTCTTTATCCTTAATGAAATTCAAATATTATCTTAATTTGGAAGCTTTAGCATCTATAGAGTCCCAAATGATATGCTTGGCCCCCTATAACAGACCTTTGCCTCTTAACCTCACTTTCAATTTATTTATTCTCCCTTTCAAGACTGCATTATCCTTTTGAAATTGAGTTATCCTTTCATATTTTGCATGCATCTCCTGCTTCAATTTCTCTATACTTTCCTTCAGTCCTTTGATTTCTCCTTCCTTCAGGCTAACTTGTAACATAGCCTGGACAATTTCTTCAGTATTTGATCCAATTTCTGCAATAGGAGCTGAAACCATAGCCTTATTTAGCAATTTTGTCTTTTCCTATGACCATTTCACCTTTTCTTGTTCCAACTGCAACACCTTGGCTTTGTAATCTAGTGTCTCTTAACGAAGTGTTCTCTTTTCATGTTCCAGAACTACCAATTATGTTGTTTGTGGATTCTCTGTAGCATGCATTTTCAATCTCTTCTTCAAACTTTGAATTATTTTGTCTTTCTCATCTAATGAAGACTTCACCCCTTGGGAACCTTCATACTCCAACCTCTTAACTTGAGTTTTCAAAGCTTTTTTAGATGTGTTTTCTTGCCTCAATTGTCTTTCTAATTTTTCTGCATAAGATGACAATTTTGAATTCTTCAAGTTCAAACTCAAGTAATCAGAATATAACATGTCACTAGTTTGCCTATGGAATTTGACCTTGTCTGGGGCACTTATGTTGTAATATTTTATCTTTATCTCAAAAACTTTGTCTTCTTCTGCAACTGTGATGTTAAAGGTCTTCTTTTCAACATCTCTTACTGTGAACAGAGAAGATTTATGCTGAGAAATTGTTTCCACTTTAGGGAATAAATCCTTAATCTCACACAAAGCTATATTTCCCTTATCAGCATATTGTTTTGCCAAATCTTCCCTAGACTGATAAGTTGACCCCGATGTTTTATCAAAAAGATATTTCTTACTACAAAAGGTTCTTGATCTGCCCTCACTTTGGAGTTTATTTCCTTCTTCAATCTCTACAACGCTAGTACCACTTTCCACCATATTTAGATTTGCTTGATCCCTGGACTCTTCATCTTCTAAATCGACAATCTATGTTGGTTGTGTAACCTTCATCTTCTTTTTGAAAGTTTGTTGGTCATCAATGTCCATAGCCTCTGGAATGCTTTTCTTGTTGTAAACACTTGTTTTAGGAACTTTAATCATCATCTTATTAGGAGCTTGTTGTGTTTGAATTGGCTGTAGGGTTGCTTCCACATCAACATAGACTTCTAGATTCACCAACCTATCAAAACCTTCAACTTGTTCATGCTCATAAGGAGCATTTTTTTTCATCTGTCTTCTTTTGGATATGATCTGGTGTGGATCATACCTTCTTCCCTATAACTGTGCAAAACCAAACTCTTTGAGCTTTGCTTGAACCTGAGATAAACATGATCTGGACTTGAAAATAAAAGGGACAATGAGAAAAGGGAACTTAAGGTTGGAGGATCTTTGCAACTTTAGGAAATGCTCTATTTCAAATATAATTCTTTGCTTGATGAATTCAAGGGCAAAGATTATAGGAGTTAGAAAAACATGGAATAGGTAAGGAGATTCATGACAGCCATAAACCCAAATTATTGTTGAATGCATGAATAATACCCAATCTCCCACTTTGTTCTCTAGATTTGGCTATAGATAACTTCTCATGTCATCCAGAACTCTAGGCAGGCTAGTATTGAAAACCAGACTATAAATCCTGGACATAACTTTGTTAATGAAGATGAGCAATGTAATTCTTTTGCATTCAGTTGACACAAATGTTGCTTCAGGAAATTCTTTGTTCTTACTTGCTAGGAAAAGTTTCAATAGATAAATGTAGTATCTGAAATACCTCAGGGAGTGGAAATTCACTAGTTGTTTATGAATATTATCAACTAGGAATTTATCAAAGTTAATACAGACTCACAGACTAGACTCGGACTTGAAAAAGGTCAAAAGGAAACCGAGCATGACTTCCACCACATACTTGTCATTGTCTAACCCTAAGACTTGACTCAATAAGGAGCAGGCGCACTAGACTTCAATGACCATTAGATTGACATTCAATGACACGGACAGACTTTCTAAAAATTGTTCAGGTTTGACAATTTCTTGTAAAAAGAGGCTTTGAACTTTTGATGGACATTCCCTATATACCCTAATCAATTTCTCTTCATTGAATGGTTCAGAATTTGCAGAAAATGACTCTAGTATACCGAGGGATTCTTGAATTGACAGAACGTTTATCCTACACAAGACCTGGGACCCTTGTTTATTGACAATGACCCTTTCTTCATGAGAATATTGTTGGGCACACCAACCTACAAATTTAGGGAACGAGAAAGCAATTTCGACAGCATAGGGTACTATGGTGGCCTGGACTACTTCTAAGAACTGTATACTTTTACCGATTATATCAGACAAATTACTTTTGGACACAGAGATAGGAGAAATGGTGATTTCAACATTGTAAACATCCGCGTCTCTGTCAATTAGGGCTTCTTCTATTATTGTAGAGACTCGTTATGTCACTGAGGTTATAATGGGATCCATGGTTATGATGTAAATACCTAGAAACGAGTAGAAATTGTGTGCAGGTGGTGTATTGTTGGGCTGCAAGTGAAAAACGTTGGCCGCGCCAAGGTTCTACCGGTTCCAATATTCGAAATAAATAAACAAATGAATTAAATCAATCGATGACCTTTTATACTTTTCAACTTTGTGGGGGTGTGAAAAAGTGGTTTTGAGGAAATCCACCTTTAGTTTCGCAATGTGCCTAGTGATGCCACGTACCCTCGAGAGAAACTCATGGTTTAAATTGCGGGACCACTTTTAGGTGTTATACTCCATGCAACTTTAACCTCCTCAATTATTCCTGGCCGTTGATCTCGGTGGATCCTGATTCATGACTTTTCAGTCCCGATCCACTTAGCGCTTCCACCAGATTTAAAATTTCCTACCATCTTTAGACCTTCTCTTATTTTACCTGGCTTCTAAATAAATTAGCACGTTTGCAAGATTTTTGGAAACTAGAAAAGGTTGAACACTGTAATTGTGCAGTTTATTTGATCAATAGAAGTTTGACTAAAATTATTTGGAATGTTATTTCAGAGGAATCATGGAGTGATCACAAATATTTTGTTAAACAATTTCATATATTTGGGAGCATCTATTATATTCATATTCCAAAGGAAAAACACAATTCAAATTTCTCTGATAGAGTGCACAAGTGTATTAATTTTCTTGGATATTAGGAGCAGTCGAAGGCATATTTCTTATGGGACTTTGAAAATCAGAAATTTGTAATAAAGAATTCTATTTTTTTTATGAAGCATGCACAACAAAATTTGAGAAGTATGTTGATGCACGAGATATCATTGTTACTAACACTCTTGAAATTCTACCTTAATTTGGATAAGAAATTAAATAATCTACTCTAATGCCAAGGACACCCAAGTGGTTGGTGAAGATCGTTAAGATTTGTTTGTAGTACCTGAAATGTATGATAGATTGAGAACTAGAAGACAAAAGTAGATAGAGAGTGCATAGAAAGTAAAGTTGAGCTTAGAAGAAGAAAGTGATTGGAGCCACCTTTAGTTAATTATGCATTGATGAGTGAAAGTTTTAGTGAAAATGAACCACATACATATGAAGAGAACAAAGAAAGTTGAGTAATGTGATGTCATGTAGTCAAAGCTTGAAGTTTTTAGAAAAAAATAGAACTTAAAGTTTGGTTGAGATTCTAGCAGATAAAAAGCCAATTAGTTACAGATGGATTTTTGGAGCTAAGTATAAGTATGATGGTACCAATAAAAACTACAAATAACAATTAGAAGAAAAAGGCTATGTGCAAAAAGAAGGAATTGGCTATGAAGAAATTTGTGCACATATAGTTGGCCCAGTCTGTCCCTAATGATCTATTTCCATAATTCATTTCCCTGTGTGGCCTTAAGAAACCACTTTTCTACCAAGGTAAGGCCATAAGTGGCCAAATGAGGATTAATGCTAAGTCCTCCATCTTGTGGTTTCCTAATGCACACCAACTACTTGACCATAGGTAGGCCTTTTTCCCATTTATTTTTCACCCAAAAGAGAGCTTTTAAGATAGAGTTTTATTGTAGCCTTGCTAGTTGGGAAGCCAAAGAGACAAATCATATATATGCATTAAACTGAGAATCTTGTCCCCCACTTGGATTTTGGTTGCTAAGGAAAGGTCTTGACTATTCTAGTATTCAAGTTTGACTGTAAGCTTATTAATAACCCAGTTTCACATCTGATTTCGAGTCATGTCAATGCTAAATAGAATACCAATATACTTGGTGGTTTCCCTCCTTTGAACCCATTGCCATTGGGAAGGAATCCACCCTGGGTGATCGTCTAATCCAATAAGTATCATAGATGTTTTCTCCTCTTATAGTATCTCTTTAGAAGCTTTACAAAAGGTGTTCATAAGCATAGTGGGAGTTGATTAAATATTATTGGGGAAGGTCAGTAACTTTACCTTGGTAAACAACCCTTTATAATAGATAACCCAAGGCATCAAATGTGAGAACATATAAATCAAGGGCTATAGGGTAGTCGTACGTCATTGATATGCTAAGAGGAATAAGATAAGTAAGGAATCTATTAACACACACAATAACCAAAGCATTGGAAAAGAGAATATTGCCATAATATATTAACTTTGACCCAAAGCCTAGCCACTCAAGCATGTGGAGAATGAATTTCCACTCCAACTTGTCACAGACCTTGTAATAGTCTAACTTTAGACACATTCCTTTAAAACCTCTCTCTTTGGCCAGAAAAAAATCCAAACACTCAACGATGGAAATAACTCACAAAATTCTCTAATCGATAGTATTTCAAATACAAAAATCTTCCACCATATAAAGATAAATCTAGATCTTGATGTAAACACTGGCAACTTTCAGTTTGATGATATGACATATAATTTTTTCAAGCATGATCGATTTGGAAGCCTAATTTTGTCTAATGAATATGAGCCTGAAAATCGAAAACCCAATCATGATCTCCTTGCTAACAAATATAACCATAAGGTATCACAGTTCTATAATCAACCTTGTCCTCAATATGATAAATACTCTTAGGTAATTACTCTTCGTAGTCCAAAAAAAGTTTTGGACTCTTATGTCAATGGTCATCGTGATTTTATTTATGATGATCCCTTAGAAACCTACAATTTGGATGACATTTTCTTCCCAGAAGAAAGTGAGAAGATGCCTAAAGTTCCCAATTATGGATCTAATCAACTTTGGGTTTCCCCTAAAGATAGTTTGCTAAAGACTGGTTCACACTTCTCATTAGCTAATTCAATACATCTTGATACCTTTTTATACAAGAAGGATGTTAAGGAAAGTGTTTTTTAGCTTAAGATTGTTTCAGTGGAAGCTCTAATTTTTGCAACCCCATCATAACCCAAAAACTCACTCCCTTTGACCTAAGTTGTCCTCTAGTTTATGATGGTTATCTTGAGTCTTGCACTAAAAAGAGGAGATTCTCTAACCATGTTATTCTAGTTGAGATAGATAGCCATACAACTTAGCTTCCATCTTGTACCAAAGAAGGAAAATTGTATCATTGCGTAAATGAGGAAAATTGTATTGTTGAAACACTTTCTGGGTTTTCATGATCATCATGCAAGGATCTTTAAGATGGATGAACAGTACATGCTCCATGATCTGGAACAATTCCTAGAAAAAAGGAGGCATAGTACAACAACACTATTTATGGAATTTTTTCTTATTTCATTTGGCCTTATTCTAGGAGGACCCCTAGCAGTAGATGCATGAACTAACACTTCATCAATCCCTACAGGAAGCCAAGGTTTCTTTCACTAAATATAAATGGACTCATATCTACCATTACTGTATGTAAGGCGAGACCATGACAAGTACTAAATAGATGATATATCTCAATTAATTATCACATAGCAAACCCTGCGTTAATAAATAATCACATAACAATTCATAAAACATTAAACATAACTAGAATTGATGGCTATATAAACTATGTTGAAAGGAGCAATCACACATGATCTGATGAATTCGTTGATAGTATAGTTGAAATGGTTGACCCCGGGTGTTTCTCTTCAACTGCATGACCCTCTGTTAGTCTTGAGCTTCCCTCAATCGACGAAGAAAGATCTTAAAGTACTTGCCAAAATAATTCAACCTCCATAAATATCTAAAACATCAATACAAGTCATATTTGTGGTGCATTATTTCCTCTAAGATGTATTTTTACGAGAGTGTCAGAACATACCCGAATGAGCTCCTCTTGGTTTAGAGAATAATTTATTAGAGCCACGTGTCTAATATTTGATCAAATTGCCTCCCTTGATTTGAACTAGCAGCAACAAAGTCAACATTGACTTTGTTGTTGCTCCGTTGGATCGAGGGAGGTTTGCTCCAAGATTAAACGACTCCAATAAATTATTCTCTACTGAACAGGGCCAACCACATGAAGGAGAAATCTCTTATGGCCCCTCCCCCCGCCCCTCCACCCCCCTCACATCACTCTCAATTCCCCAATACCCAGCATATAAATCTATTGAAATATTTACAACAAAAACAAACATATATACATACCAATATTCATAATTGTTTACAATGAAATAAAAAGTTTCCTTGATCCATTTGGAGTGAGCTCAATTCTCCTAAGAGCAAAGTAACACCTATTCCATAACATCATACACTACACTAAAGTACTTAACATCTAAAAACTAGAGAATGGAAATTGATGTGAAAAGAGGCTTTATTCTATTCCATCATATGACTTGGTTGGAGTATAAAAATGTACCTATAAACATCATAGAACTCATCCCACTTTGATATATAGGTGAAAACATGTTATTTTTCCAATATTTAATCATAAACTCACTCAAAATACTAAAATTAATGCTTTGGAAAATAATAGGTCTAAACTCATATGTAATCATGAAAATGGTCTTAATGTAAGGCTGGGAGAAAGCGGAATATGGTGAAAAGTGAAGTAAAAGGTTGGTAAAAGAATGACATTTTGGTGACCCAACAAGTAAAAAAAAGTGTTTCATAGAAAATAGATTTTGTATTAAATAGTTATTAAAATATTCATGTACATCATCATTTAGTACTTTTAGTCGGCCTCTTCTTCTTAGCTCTATAGTTCCTAAGCATTTCATCAATATCTATGTCTTTGTTCTGTGGGTGCTCTTCAAAATCTGATTGTGATTATGTCCTCTCACACAGAGAACGCCTAGTCGCGGGGTACTCACGGGGTAATGGACGTCGTTGTGATGAGGCATCACCTACAAAAGAAAAAAATACAAAATTTAGATGGCCATTTTTTATATAGCATTGAACTAGTTCGGTAATATTAAAAAAAACACATGCAATGTCATTATTTACCTAGTGCATTGGTCGGCACTGTTGGAATGGTTGCCCCCTCGTGCTCCTCTTCAATTGTATGACCCTCAAGTACAACATTCTCTGCCATTGAGACCACAAAATTATTAAGTATATGATTAAAATACAACCATATTATCGTCATGTGCCAGCTCGGTCGTAGCACCATCATTTGGATGCACCCCCGTGGAATATTGAGATTGCATGGGAGAACCATCTTCTGGTTGCAAACTACTATCAATGCAATGCTCTCATATACTAGTGCGTTCATTGACAGTGTTGCTCCTCTGATTAAAACAAAGTTGTAAAACATTAAATTTATCAATGATATCCAACATGACTGTATTATATTCATAATAAAGGTTAATGTGGATTGAATTTTATTTACCTTATCTTGCAAAGTGGTTCTTGGCAATTGCCCAAAGCTTTTTCGATGTTCAACTACAACTTGCCAGAAATCTTCCTCCATGGTTTTAGTACCAAACTCATCACCCTGCATTGCATAAGAGCATGTATTTTTAATTTTATTCGTTGCAATTACATAAAAGTTTTAAAGCGATGCAAATAAGATATTTAGGTACTTACAATTCGTGACTACAACTTCAAGTAGCCACCCTGGCCTAGTTTGTGCTGGCCAGATTTGGCAAGCTTTGCTTTTGTTTCCTTTGATATGTCAGTCAACCTATCATCAAAAGTTTCATGTTAATATATACCACAATTTTATTTACATCTAAAAAAAATTGAAGGTATTAAATTGAAATTGTAATTTACCTTCTAGGACCAGAGGGTGTTTTTCCTTCATCTATCAATTTCTTCTCTTTTGCGTCCTCAATAAGGGCCTTCCACTCCCTCTCTGGATTCATCAAAGGACCCTCGTACCTATCATTTTCTTTCAAGCAATTCCTATATGTTTCTCGTGTATATTTTAAATATTGGCCAATTGCGGGGGTGGCCAAGGTCTTATTAAATGTGTCTACACCAAAAAGGCTTTCGGGATAATCCATCAATTCTTTTTTGAGGTTGGAATTCTGGGAATTCCACCTCTCCTGTATGGTGGGCCCAAAAATCAACAACTCCTTATTCTCCAAGGACCTATAAAAGTCATTATTCCCTACACGCAAAATGATTATATGATTATTAATTTAAAAATAATAATTTAGATGATTTATATTTATCTACATAGAAAACATGAAACAATTAAAATTTTACAAATTGCCTGGGTCTTTAACTTGCTTTAATGGAAGCCACTCCTCGTTGACCATAAATGTTCCTTTAAGGGTCCATGTGTTGGTCACATGTCTTTCTTTAAGAAAATGAACCATATAGTTGGTCAAATCATCGGCCTCATCTTCGTCACCACCTCCAAAGCCTACCTTTGTGGTCGCTTCCTCAGTGTGTGTGTGTGTCTCATGGCTCCCACCTAATGGTGTGGAAGGTGGAGATCCAAATAGTTGAGTCATGGCATCTTTATGAGGGCCTTCGTCGGGACCCTGTGGTGTCTGTGCAGCGCCACTACTACCGACACCATGCATGTCAGTGTCAACAGGATCCAAAAATCTCTATATAAGAAAGAAAACATTTTTTCGTTTAGATAATGTAAGAGTTAAAAATCAAGCTTTCATAATTGATCTTATGACAAAAAAATAAAACCATTTGAAATTATGGTTATTACCTTATATGTATTAACCCTTGTCATAACTTCTTTGATCCTTTCTTCGACCTCAGGAGTTTGATCTAGAATATCTAACAAATGAGCTAGTTCCTTGTTTGCTTTATTGATCTTTTTTCTAATTAAAACCATAGGGTCAGGGGATTCATACAAATCCCTTTCACCGAGCGAATCATCATCAACATCATGTCTCACCTACTACATATTCAACAAAATAAATGATAATTCAGATATGTAAAAAAAAAAAAAATTGATCGCCACAGAAATAAAATGCACATTAAATGCAATTCAAAAATTGTTGTCCGTTTACCTGTTCTGAGGCCGCTTTTGATTTACCACAATCAACCTGCCACATTACAGTGAAATTAGAACCATGATCATTATCATGAGAAATAAATTCAAATGTATGAGAAATCCTTCCTCTTTATTGACATCCAAGGACAAATGTTATTGTTGATAACAAAAATAGGCCACGCTGAGTAAACAGACTGAAGCTCTCCAGCTCTCCAAATGGATTAACACAGTAAAGAACATAATTAAAATCATAAAATATAAGAGTCATTGATTATAGGTTGGGTAAATTAGTATATGTACCGCCCCCATAACATCAACATCTGTATCTATTCAATTCAAATTGTAATCAATCAATAACTCTTCCCTTGCAGCTATTGATTTTATTGCACATATGAATACACGGTTTCCTTCACACCCCTCAAATACACAATTGGGTCACTTATTTGTGGTCCCGGGTCATGTACTGTTTATAAACCCTGCAATATTCCTCATTGCTTTTGGCCTTCCGTCAATATAGATATTTGCTCCTTTATTTTGATCATTATCTTTTAGCTGTATATAATTTGCAGCCAAGCCATATCTCCACATGCTTTTGTATATTGGACCATTTGTATCCAATCTTTGTAGATATAATAGGGTTCGATGTACTCCATCAATTCAGTTAATCCGTCGTAACAAACCTTTATGCCATCCATGGAAAATAGCCCCAAACTATGTAATGACGATGGAGCAATCCGGTATATCCTTTTGTTTACACAAAAATCAAAGTTTATTTCAGGAAGATCCTTGGGTACCCATCGTTTCACTATATGTTTGTACGTCAAGGACACCTCGATGTCATCTATGCTCTCATTATCATAAGAACATGATCCCCCTTTCGTAAGAAAAAATTCTATGCATCTATGGAATTTTCTTTTGATCTTCTCACCTCTAGTTGATCTCTTCCGTTAGACCTACTAGATGCCTCACTTTCCTCTATTCTACCTGAACTTCCCTCACTCAATGAAGATAGATCTAGAAAATACTTGTTTTCTTGTACGTCCTATAACACCATTAACGACAGAAACAATCAGTCAATCAAGATGTAACACTAGTTCATTACTAGAATCATGTTGGTATCACAGTAAGCTCATAATGATTACGATAGTGCTACTCTTTCATAATTGTATTATGCTCTATTAATATTGGGATAATATCTGGGCATTATAGGGGCATGTTTGGAGTCAAATGACACATGCCAACAAGTGGGGGTAATAGGACACAATGTTAGTTGGAATACCCCGGAATTGATTCCATTAGACACAGACTCAATCCTAAGGCCAACTAAGGAGAACAAACAACACACGCTAATTAATCTAGGAGTCAAGCATGAAAACAAACCAACTTTGTAATATGACTAGACCATCTTTATTTGAAATGCTTCATGTAACATATTTCATTGACTTATCGTGATCTTGGTCTCTCTTGGAAGTACTTTCATTGACAATGCCAATGCTCTTTTCTCCTTTAGTCGACCAACCTACTTTAGTGGATTCCTAATGAAGATGAAAGAGGGTGATTCAATCCCAAACAAATTGTTGAAATTGGAAAGGCATCCATGGTCAGTTGTTAACAATTTCTAGAGATGAAGATAAGATAAGATAATGTTACTAATGTCAAACAAATGACCACAAAAGTAGGTCAATGGGACTAAAAGATACATCCAATGTCAATACAATGTGGGAGCATATAAGAAACTCCTATATAATGTTGAAAGCTAGAAAGCGGAAGAAAATCCACCTAAGGACTTAGAATCTAGATGTCCAAGCAAAAACCTAGTTTCCTTTTCAATAATATGCACCAAGAAAAAATGCCTTATCTAAAGAGGATTGAACAAAAGAGGACATACAACAAATTTAAAATTAAACTCTTAGGTTTGTGACACAACAAGCACTAGTGGAGGCACAAGAAGGGAAATAGTGCATGCCTATGTTTTACTCTAACATTGTCGTAAGGGTATTCCCAAGCTACACACCTAGGTACTAAGAGAATACGCGCAAGAGAACTAGGTGCAAATAGGGATGCAAATGAAGTGTGAGATTTGATGCAGGTGTGCAGGGGTAGGCTCGATTTAGGGCCAAGTTGACTTGGTTTGGTGAACCATGGATGTTGAGATAAGTTTCGAAGGGGTTTTCGAAGGAGTTTCTCTGGAGTTTCGAAGGGGTTTTCGAAGGAGTTTCTCTGGAGTTTCGAAGGGGTTTTCGAAAGGGGTTTCTCTGGAGTTTCGAAGAGGTTTTCGAAAGGGTTTTCTCCAGTTAAAGAGATTTGCATTTTCTGAGAAGAATTGTGCATGTTTTCCAGTCCCTAGGGTTACAAATTTTCAATTTGGCCTCAAGTTGGATGTTCAGATTGGTAGGACAAAATCACTTCACACAAAAGCAAACGTAGGATAAAGGATAATTCAAGTTTATGCCCAATTTGAATTCGAGTGTGCAGAGGTACTCACCATCCGTGCCCTCTCCCTCAGTCTCAATGTCAGTTGATTAATTTCACAGATCCTTGCCCTCTCCCTCAATCTCAGTGTTTCCTGATCAATTTCACATATGTCTCTCGACAATCTCGTGCGCAGGTGCAACTATTTCCCTCTCTTTGATCTCGAAATTGTCGGATCTCGACGGTCTCGCGCAGGTGCGACTATTTCTCTCCCCTCAGATCTCAAAATTCCCTGGTCTCGATAGTCTCATGCGTAGGTACATGTATCATTAAAATGAATAGTAGAGTGTGAATGGGACCGCATGGTTCTCGGTTTGGTTTTGTTGTGTATAGTTATGTTATGACATATATTACATGTATGTCACATATATGTTATAACATACATGTGATATATGTTATAACATTATGTTGTATATGTTATACATAAGAGGTAGTGGTTTAAAGGTTATAGTGTTTAATAATTTTAATGATTCGAGGTTATAGTTTTTACAAGGGTTACGGGTTAGGCATTAGGTATTATAAGGATTTAATGTTATAGGGGTCAAGGGTTACAAACATTAGGGATTAGGCACTAAATTCAAGCATCATTATAAGTGTTAGGAGTTATACAATTATAAGGGTTTGAGAGTTAGAATCTAGAGTTTATGAGGGTTACAGGATATACATGTTAGGGGTTGGGTAGTGTTGAGGAAAAGATATGAATTGATCTTACTCAAGCATATTCAGACTTTACTTGGATAAAGAAAAGTAAATGGGAATATCACCCTATGTTTATAGCCAAGAAAAATAACATCCTAACTCACAAGTATTAATTACGAGTGCTTAGGCTAGTCTTTTATCAACAAAAATCTTGCTAGAAATTCACTTTTTATGTAATTTTCTGAATATAACAGTTGCTGAAATAAATGTAAGAACAGAAGTAAAGACACCAAGATGATAATCAAGATAGATGAGACATAAATCAATCATTTATTTCATTCCAATTCACCAAAGAGTCATTTTCTTTACAAAATCTCATACATAAATCTTGGACCAAAGTCAAACTTATACATCCCCGTTGGAACATACAAAAGGACCTATGATAGAAACCCAAAATTGAACTCTAAAAGTTGGATCAAATTGCCACAACTTGCTTCCCACTCGACTCTGCACAATAGCCTTTATCAGACATGAAATTTAATTCACAAACAGAGAAGTCTACATAGAATATCAAATATAGATCAACACCTATGAAGAACAAGTGTCTGAATAATTTGATTTAGCCCTGAACATTGATGTCTACAATAAGACCCTGCTATCATAAAAGAGAATTAGGTTGTGATGAATATACGAATGAATGAAAACTAAACTATATCAACATAAACTCAAAGAGAAAACCTGAGAAAACCTTAGCATGCTTCTGCTTCTATCCTCCTCTTGTCCCTCTCTTTTCATTTTCTTTTAAACAATTCAGAATTGGTTGAAGTAGTTGAACCAATTTATTAGTTAAGTTAATTAAAAGACTCAACCAACTTTAGTTAGGGGGAAAGAGTAATAATCATAATAAAGGTCATAAATAAATAATAACTAGTAGGTGGGACCCCTTGTGACTCTCTTTAACTCATAACAATCATAACAATCATAATATAACCATTAGTCAAGTAAAACACACCTCCTTGTGTCTCCCATCAACATATTCACTTTTGGCAATTTTATCTCATACAATTTGAAATTATTTTCAAAACTATTGCTCGTATATCCAAAATAAAACATGTTGTCCAAAAATTCCTGAAGTCAACTATTATCAACAATGGATAAAAATAAAAACTCAAAAGCCATATTTTCCAATCTGTAATGCAACCCTTCCTTGATTGTTGTTGCCACCCTTTGATTTTCCTAAATTTTCCTTTGGCTATGCAGAGCCTTTAGGCCTAATCTCACTGATCACGTGGGAACAATCATCCCTCAAATGCATCTGGAAAGACAGGGATTTGTCAGAGCCATTAGAGGGTGAGGAAGGGGCAACAATGGATTTTCTTTTATCAAGGGCATGGTGGGCCTCAATTTTTAGTCTCTTGCTAGCATGGGAGGATTGTACTGGCGAGTGGTCAGGGGCAGCTTGGATAATGGGGTTAATAGGCGGAGGAGAAGGCAAAGACAAGTTGCACCAGCCACGATGTTGGGAGACTGTCGGGTGGACAATCTTCTGCCATCCATCATTTTCAGGAATCTCGGGTTGCAATGAGACATGAGGAGGTACGAGGATATCGAGGGCTTGTGGGGCTTGGAAAGGAGGCCTTTCAAACCTAGGTTGGACTACTCCCTGTCCAATTCAATTAAAAAATCTGGCCTGAAACAATTGGCCAAGCTCTTGTGAATCAACATCAAAATGTATGGAGAACCTGGGCCTTCTTGGGCCTCAGTTCCAATTACCTCTACCTCTGTTTCCTCAGCCATGGCTACCTCGACTGAAAAAACTCATTTATGCATGTGTGATTGATTAGCAAATAGTCTTTTAAATAACCATACATGACAACTCTTAAAAATATGAAATAGATTTGGCTAAATAGTGTATCAAACTCATGCAATCCAATCCGTACAAATTGTTTTACTATTTATCAATGAGCAGGGGGTGAAAATGGTTGTGGGATATGCGAGGGGTTTGTATTGAGCGAAACATGATAAAATGAGGGGGGGAAGAACATGGTTACTACTCAATGACAACAACAATCAATTGTAAAGCAACCAATAAAACATCATTGTAATCCACACAAGATACTACCACTTTCAACTACTTTAAAACAAGAATTCTCTTAGCTATAATTAATCTCAAAACAGGGAGTGAAAGAATGAAAATGGGAAGGTGATGGGATTTGTAATTAGCGGAAAATGAAATAATGGAAGGGAAGAAGAACGATTACTATTCATGAAATTAATTAAGTGATACATAAAACATTCTGCGAAAAAGAGATGCACCAACCAAGAATCATTGTGACCAAATAACAATTATTGTGTATTTAACTAGTTTATTCTTCATAATCAAATATCCAATACATTGCCATCACAAGACAGTATGCATTTCACATAATTTGCAAAAGAGTTTTGTTCCTTTCATATATACGCTTTGCATCTTATAATAATTCTCAAAACATATAATAGCAACCATTTCCACTCTATCAACCATCGGAATCAATCACTGCCCACACAATACTTCAATCAACAAATACACCCAAAAGTCGTGTCTCAAAATAACAATGAAGACATATTGTCCCTACAATCGAGCATGTCCTTTAAAATACGATAATATTCATTAAACATATGTAGGGGTAGTAAACCTAATAATCAAGATCAAATTTCAAACCTGAATTGACATTTAAACAATCAGGAAACAACCACCACCAACACAAACTATGCGCAGAATAATTCAATCATGTAAGTGTAACTTTGTCATTGTGCAAGCCCAACTCAATGTGACTTTAAAAAGATGGGCCATCCATCAGACACATCAGGGTATCAACAACATGCATTTCTCAAAAAATGATCGGATTGCAACAAAAACATGCTTAAAACTTTGTGGGTATCCCTGAGTGCAGAACCCAAGTTATTCGTATTATACACAGTCCGCATCCATCAAAATACCATGATGCAACATCTCCATTTTACAAAACCAAACACACAGTCACAATAGTAATTCAACCCATCGTGTTGAGCCATCAATCTAATACAATATTGCTTTGATTTAGTCACTGTAATCAACTATGTTGTGTACAACTTGGCTTATTCAATCAAACAAACATAAGCATGTAGTGGATGTAGTTCATATAGTCACCCTGGCTGTGATAACCATTAGGCCCCAAAGAAACTAACAATTATAATGATCATTATTTCATTGTGTAGAAACACCACAAACACAATGTGGTATGCATGGACGACATCAAGCAATTGTAACCACTGTCGGAAAAAATCAATCGGACAAAAGAGTTGTAACAACCATGCATACCCACGCATTTATTTGAATTGGGACAGTGGCCTTATCCATTAAACAATACATAGTTATTAAACATAAGGAGAGCCACTATGTATTTTGGGTTGTGCAAATAGCAATGCAGGGTTTACCATTGTTATAACAAAGAAAGTAACTAAATGCCAAACCAATCATGACTGTCATATGACCAACTGGGCGAGTCTATATTTAATCGATGATACATTTAATCCACAATAACCCATAGTAAACTTGACAGACCCGACAATCTTCTCTATAAAGCTTCAATCTTGAGGGCTAAGGGTTTGTTCAGTAGCCAACAGAGCCAACTCCTTGTAATGGTGAAAACTCTGAAACCAACGGTGCATACACAAAGAGAACCACGAATCATTCATGGACAGGTAACAAATTCATGCCAGGGGGGCCATAACGAAAGGTGAGGTTCTAATTCAGCCTGACAATGTTATTTAATGCACGCATGGTATAACCCTCGTTCTCTTCGATCAAACAACCATAGTACTGAGGTGAAGACAGGGCTGAGTAAGAACACGACACTTATTTCGTGAACCTTAGTGGTGAAATCAACCAATGCCCAAATGAACAAAACATGGTGACGAAGAGTGCCTTTAACCATTAAACCCATAAAATCCAGAGACTGGACATAGTGATGCACACGCATGAGGACAGCCAGCCAAGCAAACCAACAAAAACCCTCCAACTGAACCAGCAAAGATCCCAGAGAGCCCCTATGGCTACTAACACCTAGGATGGCCCCATACAACTATGAATCCAAGATTATTGCAGAAGAACCATCATGATTCATTCCAAGAACGCAATTTTCACAGTTGCAAACTTAAGGAAAACACAAACCAATACACCCAAGCTAGTATCCATTTCAGAATTAGAGCAGACTCATGGATGGCCAAAAGAAGACATACCTGTGATCGAAGCACCTTAAAATATGAGCTTGGTCGAGAGGTTCCTCTGTGCTAAGAAATCGGAGCATAACCACGTCAACAAAACAAACAATAGCTCGATTAGGGTAGCAGCCAACGAAGGAGTAAAGGTGACGTGTAGTAAATGCACGTCACCTCCACCCATATTACATTAACTCATCAGTACATGCCAACAAGATCTTTATTCAAACATGTGTTGGAATCTGTATATATTACTTTCCAATTGCACCATCCACATCATATGTCCCATTTCTAACTTAACCATATTACATGTCAACTATACAATCAAAGAAATCATGTATAGAATCATCACCAATAGCCCGATCAACATTAACTTGTACCATAGCATAGTCACCATGCATATAGACTATATAACTCAAATAAAATCGCATAGCCATTAACTTTCATTACCTTGTCAAATGTGCCACCAACATCCTATCCATACAAATATACCATATTCATATTACCAATATAACTCAATTAAATCGTATAACTATCATTTGCTAGCTAGGATTCAATCATAATCATTAAGTCTTTCATGCACATAGTATAGTATATAGGATAGTTAAAATTCTTCCCCTTTGCAATTGTTGCATTGTTCCATATTTCTTCCCAATTGTTTGTATGTGGTATAGTAAAATTGCAGAATTATATTCCTCTTCCTTTGCATTTGTTATAGTATTTTTGCTTTTCTCCAAACTACCTTTTATGTATTTTCACTAAAATGTTTGTTGTGCAGGTACCATAAGAACAGATAGCAATGATATCAATGAATAACATAGGCTGTAGTAACATAAGGAACCAACACTTCATAATCTCAAATCATACCCAATAACAACAAGATCTCATCAACCATGTAAGTCGTTTCGCACATCATCACAACATCAAAATGAACAGATCTGATTGTCAATAGTTCAAAGGGGTCCCACCTACTAGTATTATTTAGTTTTTATAATAATAGGCTTTTAGCAACACTTTACATGCGAAACTTCGTTGACGTTTTTTTAATCGTCAACAAATTGACGACTCCATAGGGAAATTAGATTTCAAAAGATTTAGAACTCATAACTCATGGTTTTGTGGACCAAAACAATAGTTCAAGAAGATATAACTCGGATGATTATGCAACAGGGGGAAGTGAGTGGATTTAATGGAAATATGACCCGGAATTTGGGAATAATTCATGAAAAGTGTTAAGTATGAGGGGTTTTTACCACTGTGTGCATAATCATTCGACCGTAATTTTCTCTCTAACTTTTAAGGAGGAAAACTTTTAGACTTTCTCTTAAAATCTCAATGGATGAAGAAATGGCAAGAAGAAGCGGGAGATAACCAATTCTCAATAAGACAGCAGTGGAAATATATAAAAATTTCAAGGGTCCTCCATAGAAGACATCATAACAACTATGTAAGCTTGATTGTTATTGACTAACAATGCTTTGTAGGAGTGTCATTGTGGCAAAATTGATCCAACATCCTATTTGACCATTTTAACTGAAAGGTAAACAAAAATCATGACAGAAGTAAAATTGCAGAAATTAAAACATCAGCAATCAAAGACAGAAATGAAATGCAATAAGAAAAACTTTAACTCAAAGGGCAGAAATCAAGGTACCGTAAAGTAGAGAAAAGAAGCACAAAAATTGAAAGCAGAGCTAGGCTACCAGTATACAGAAAATCCAATCAGCATTAAAACTTTTCACGTTGGCCCCTCGCAATACTTCAAACAAGGACTGTTAGTGTTGTAGGAAAACAATTGCCTCTTTAAATCCCTTAAAAAGTATGAATTAGTACCCAAGACAAAAGCAATTTGGAAAGGACCCAACAGTTGAAATTCTAACGTAATTATTAGCTTTTTGACGCACACGATTAAACCATCAAGATAAGCTCGGAGACTGACCAATTTATAGAAATCCATGTGTATAGGCCTTTTAAAGGAAATACTTGCATCAAAGAAGCCAAAAGGAAGGCAGTTGTAAGACATGGTATCGCAATTTGTAATAAAAGTGGTTTTGTGAACATTTGCCCCTTCTACTTTAATTTTATTGTAACCAAACAAACTGTCAAGTAAGGGCTTCAACTGTAACTCTACAACCGGCTGCAGAATCATTCTTGTATAGAAGGGGGGAAAAGGATTTCTCATAATAGACCGAATGAAGGTGCGGAGATGAATACAGGTTCTAATATGATATGTGGTCTTTGAAGTAAGTACCCAATTTGGAACTCGTTCATGGTGGACTAAAAAAATAATCCTAGACCTTAGGAAATTCTCCAACTCCTTTTGAAAGGGTGTTTCCAGTGCAGAGTTAACAAGTCCTTTTTTTGACTAGTTGGTTTCATAGTACGCTGAATAAGAGTTGGATCAAAACCACGAAGATCCTCATTAAACCAAGTAAAAAAAAATTGAAATCCACCAAGTAACTTGGCAGAACTCATCTCTTCTTTATCAGAACACTGGAAATTTATTTTAACGCTCGTTGAAGATCCAAGTGTCCTAATGTTCATGGAGATGGTTTTAACCACCTTTTGTTGTAACTCCTCTTCATTTTGTTTTTCTTTATTGCCTCCAACACTTGATGAAAACGAACTCTAGAGAGGGGTCAAGTACTCAGGAATCCTATTATTTTCCATGGATATAATTTCCTCGGGCTTAAGAGGTTCATATTGAATGATGGCACAAATGCTCTCATCATTAGGGAGGGCCTTCCAAGATCCTACATGGTCAGGAATATATGAACGATATAGAGATTGAAAATCACAATCAGGCCTATGAGGCAAAAGTTGTTGATTAGGAGAGGCTGCAAAGACATCTAACTGATCAGCCATTGAATTCAACTTCCTCTTCACATAAGTGATGTTGAAAGATAGAAGGTTCAAGATAAGTGCCCAAACAATTTGGGATTATTGTTCCATCAGCTCGTTGTTAGGAGAGCATTTCATACGTATCAGGTTCACAGCAAGCTCAAAATTCCTGAAAACTAAAAGGTGACCACAACCAAGATTAAGGTCATTCTCAATGCCTACTAATAAAGCTTCGAATTCAACAACATTGTTTGAACAAGCAAACTCTAACTTGTAAGACAGATTGTGAATTTTTCCTACAGGAGAAACCAAGGTAATGCCAGCCCCATTTCCTTCACTAGAGCATGAACTATTAAAGTGCATATGCCATAAATCATCATCTAAAACAATTATTTCCAAAGGAATATTATCCCCTTCATCAAAGATGGAATACACTCCTAGGTATTCTTCGATATAGCTTACGCTAGATTGCGGAACATTCTCTATGTAGGATGAAATTCTTCCCTCTCTAAGGACTATGATATTCTTACCATTTCGAGGAACGGATAAATGTGTCCCATCGAGCGAGAGGTATCCACCCATTAGGGTTTTCCAATCTCTCCCCAAGATAATTGAAAATTTTTTTACAGGCATATACATCACCTGAATGTTGAGGGTTGTCCTTATCTAAGGATGAGCACATAAAACCAAGGTTACATCTTTAATCTCGCCTATGTTTGTTTGTTGTAGACTATTATAGGAGAGCATGCTTTTTGCATTGTTGTTTGTACAAGACAGGCCTAGCTCTTCCATAATAATCTTCGACATAACACTTGGGCGTGAACCACCATCAATGAGGCAACAATGGGCAATCATATCCATGATCTTTACAGAAATATAAAAAGGGGAGTTTTTTACAGGGTATCTAAAGTTATGTACACCTACTTTATTTACAGAAGAATCCTCTTCGCTTACCTCTTCTGAAATATTGGCTACAATAGAAGCCTTTCCTTCCATGAATTGTTTCAGATGCATCTGTTGTTAAGGGACAACAACCATGTCTAGGAGGGTTGCATATGCTTTGATGTTGGCCAATTGATTCAAGATATTGTGTTTAGAAGAGGGGAGAGGGCGAGTAACTCCTTGACTCTCAGGAACCTTAGGAACCTAGGGCGTAACAGCGATTGAGGTTGAACTCAGGCTGGAAGAACTGCGGGGAGGATCAAATTTGCCTTTGGGGGCATAGGCTTTGTTCCTAGTATTGATGACCATGACATCCTCTGGCTCTGCAACATCTAGGACAACGATAGTAGCTTCTGGTCTTTTACCAAAGATCTTATCTCTGGAACTCTTCTTTACCTCAGATGTGGTTTCTTCGTGGTGCTCCTCGCAAAAGTTACACCAAATCCGAGGTAGGATAGCCTTAGGCTGAAAATTGTTTTTAACCAGATTTCTAAAACGGGGTACAGAAGAGGATGAAGCTCCAGGGGTGAGAAGAGAGACAATACCCTTCCGTTCAAATGTTATCATATGATTGTTCATATCTTGTACTAGCTATAAGAGAGCGGACATATCTATCTGTCTAATTGATTCTCCCCAGCATAGACCAGTTCGTTCAAGTTGTTTTTCATACCCTGAGAAATTATGCAGGGCGGAACCAAGATTATCAATGGCTTTTTCCTCAAGCCTATGATAATCATGGATTTGATTGTACAACTTGGTGAAACGCAAGTTGAAAGACTTAATGGTATCACCTTCATTGTAGGTAACATTATTGTATTCCCTTAACTTCACGGCTGGGCTTTTAGATTGCCCATAAGTTGATCTAAACTAGTAGAAAAATTCCTCCCAAGTAGACATAATCTTAGGAGGAAGGTCAAAGAAGTCGGCCGCAACCTTTCCTTCCAAGGAATTGACGAATAGGTGCATGCAAGTATCGTTGTCGTTGGCCCCTATATTGTGACAAGAATTAGAAAATGCCACTAGGTGCTCATTGGTACTGACAGTGTTATTCCCCAAAAACTTAGGCAGGTGCTCTTTAAACTTTGGAAGTGGACGAGTAGTAGGTGCTAGGTTAAGAGAAGAGGACACATGCCACGGTGTGTTTGTGGCATCTTCTTTGAACTGAAAAAGTCCATACTTTTTGATGACTTTGGTGGGGTTTGTAGTAGATTGGACAGGGATATGGTAGTTATACAAGCTACCAATCACCAATGATGATGAAGATTGGGAAGATGGAGCACTTACAGTGCCACCAGAGCCACCACTAGATGCCATTTTGTGGATAGATGAGGAAAAGAAAGATGAGTTGGATGAAACAGATAAAGTCCTCCTTAGAGCACTTTGTTGGGGAGATAACACTATGTTTCTTCTTCCTATTTTAGCAATAGGATTTATTTCAGGTGACAAGCCTCTTCTTCTTCTAGAAGCATGAGAATCCAAGGACATGAAAGAAAGGCCAAAACTAAAGAAACAAAAGGTTACTGTTGATTTCTAGGTTTCCTATGTCTAGCTTCCAATTGTTCTTGAACACTAATATCTCGTTCAATTACTACCCACGAACGGTTAAGCTCAGCACGGGTCCTGGCAATGTCTAAAATAGTATGAAACAAGTTCAAAGCAATGTTGGTATGGTCTTGGAGACCAGGCTCAATATTGGGCTGCCTCGCAACAGGAACAGTAATTAAGAGCAAAACAGTTAAAGAATCAATAACAAAAAGAGAAAGATGTGTTGATTAAGGTTGGTTGTCATTGATCTCAACCCTTGAAGAAAGACCCATAGCAAAAAGGTTTGGGTAATGGACCCAATAGTGTTTGATGTAAATATGACTCATTATTGTTCTATCATGGTTGATAAGAAGTAAATATGGATGAACTCCAAAGTGGTCCCCTTATGGTGAAAGCCCTCACGGGAAGACGCTTTGTGGAGTAAGAGAACCCATGCTTAATTGTGGAATAAT
>ML777665.1:518041-548571 GCA_009831015.1 Picea engelmannii
GGATCGATGAAAATCGAGTATAAAAATTAACCGGAGAGATATCGAATATCTCCTCAGTATGGTCGCCAAATAAATGTTGAGGAAAAGATATGAATTGATCTTACTCAAGCATTTTCAGACTTTACTTGGCTAAAGCAAAGTAGATGGGAATATCACCCTATGTTTATAACCAACAAAAATAACATCCTAACTCACAAGTATTAATTACGAGTGCTTAGGCTAGTCTTTTATCAACAAAAAGCTTGCTGAAAATTCAGTTTTTATGTAATTTCTTGAATATAACAGTTGCTGAAATAAATGTAAGAACAGAAGTAAAGACACTAAGATGGTAATTGAGATAGATGAGACATAAAGCAATCCTTTATTTCATTCCAATTCACCAAAGAGTCATTTTCTTTACAAAATCTCATACAGAAATCTTGGACCAAAGTCAAACTTAGACATCCCCGATGGAACATACAAAAGGACCTCTAACAAAAACCCAAAACTGAACTCTAAAAGTTGGATCATCTTGCCACGGATTGTTTCCCACTCGACTCTGCACAATAGCCTTTATTAGTCATGAAATTTTATTCACAAATAGACAAGTCTATACAGACTATCAAAGATAGATCAACACCTCTGAAGAACAAGTGTCTGAATGATTTGATTCAACCCTGAACATTGTTGTCTACAATAAGACCCTGCTATCATAAAAGAGAATTAGGCTGTGATGAATATACAAATGTGTGAAAACTGAACTATCTCAACTTAAACTCAAAGAGCAAACCTTAGCATGCTTATGCTTCTATCCTCCTCTTGTCCCTTCCTTTTCCTTTTCTTTTAAACAATTCAGAATTGTTTGAAGTAGTTGAACCAATTTATTAGTTAAGTTAATTAAAAGACTCAACCAACTTTAGTTAGGGGGAAAGAGTAATAATCATAATAAAGGTCATAAATAAATAATAACTAGTAGGTGGGACCCCTTGTGACTCCCTTTAACTCATAACAATCATAATATAACCATTAGTTAAGTAAAACACACCTCCTTGTGTCTCCCATCAACATATTCACTTTTGGCAATTTTAGCTCATGAAATTTAAAATTATTTTCAACAATATTGCTCATATATCCAAAATAAAACATGTTGTCCAAAAATTATTGAAGTCAATTGTTATCAACAATGGATAAAAATAAAACCTCAAAAGCCATATTTTCTAGTATGTGATGCAACCCTTCCTTGATTACTACTGTCACCCTTTGATTTTCTTGAATTTTCCTTTGGTTGTGCAGAGCCTTTAGGCCTAATCTCATTGATCACGTGGGAACAATCATCCCTCAAATACATCCAAGAAGACATGGATTTGTTAAAGCCATTGGAGGGTGAGGAAGGGGCAACAATGGCTTTTAGTTTATCAAGGGCATGGTGGGCCTCAGTTTTCAATATCTTGCTAGCATGGGAGGATTGTACTGGCGAGTGGTCAGGGGAAGCTTGGATAATGGGGTTAATAGGCGGAGGAGTAGGCAAAGACAAGTTGCGCCAGCCACAATGTTGGGAGACTGTTGGGTGGACAATCTCCTGCCATCCATGATTTTCGAGAACCTTTGGTTGCAATGAGACATGAGGAGGTACGGGGATACCAGGGGCTTGCGGGGCTTGGAAAGGAGGCCTTTCAGGCCTAGATTGGACTACTCCTTGCCCATTCCAATTGAAAAATCTGGCCTGAAACAATTGGCCAAGCTCTTGTGAATCGACATCAAAATGTATGGAGAACCTGGGCCTTCTTGGGCCTCGGTTCCAATTACCTCTACCTCGGTTTCCTCAACCATAGCTACCTCGACTGAAAAAACTCATTCCTGCATGCGTGATTGATTAGCAAATAGTCTTTTAAATAACCATACATGACAACTCTTAAAAATCTGAAATAGATTTGGCTCAGCAATGTATCAAACTCATGCAATCCAATCCATACAAATTGTTTTACTGTTTATCAATGAGCAGGGGGTGAAAATGGTTCTGGGATATGCGAGGGGTTTTTATTGAGAGAAACATGATAAAATGAGAGGGGAAAGAACATGGTTATTGCTCAATGACAACAACAATCAACTGTAAAGAAACCAATAAAACATCATTGTAATCCACACAAGATACTGCCACTTTCAACTGCTTTAAAACTAGAATTCTCTTAACTATAATCAATCTCAAAACAGGGAGTGAAAGAATGAAAATGGGAAGGTGATGGTATTTGTAATTAGCGGAAAATGAAATAATGGAAGGGAAGAAGAACGATTATTGTTCATGAAATTAATTAAGTGATCCATAAAACATTCTGCGAAAAAGAGATGCACCAACCAACAATCATTGTGACCAAATAACAATTATTGTGTATTTAACTAGTTTATTGTTCATAATCAAATATCCAATATAGTGTCGTCACAAGATAGTATGCATTTCACATATTCTGTAAAGGAGTTATGTTCCTTTCGTTTATACACTTTCCATCTTATAATAATTCTCAAAATGTATAATAGCAACTATTTCCACTTTGTCAACCATCGGAATTAATCACTGCCCACACAATACTTCAATCAACAAATACACCCAAAAGTCGTGTCTCAAAATAGCAATGAAGACATACAGTCCCCCCAATTGGGCATGTCCTTTAAAATGCGACGATATTCATTAAACATATGTAGGGGCAATAAACCCAATAATCAAGATCAAATTTCAAACCCGAATTGACATTTAAACAGTCAGACAACAACCACCACCAACACAAGCTATGCGCAGAATAATTCAATCATGTAAGTGTAACTCTATAGTAACATAAGGAACCAACACTTCATAAGCTCAAATCATACCCAATAACAACAAGATCTCATCAACCATGTAAGTCATGTCGCACATCATCACAACATCAAAATGAAGAGATCTGATCTTCAATAGTTCAAGGGGGTCCCACCTACTAGTATTATTTAGTTTTTATAATAATAGGCTTTTGGCAACACTTTGCAGGCGAAACTTCGTTGACATTTTTTTAATCGTCAACAGGTAGGAGTTAGTCGTCGTTAGGAATTATACCTATTATAGGTTAGGGGTTATAAGAGTTAGAAGGGATAATTATTAGGGGTTGGAGTTTATGTTAGTTTTGTGGGTTGTAGAAGTTAGATGTTAAATGTTATATGGGTCATAGGTTAAATATTTAGGGTTATAGGAGTTTGGGATGTTAGGGATAATAGGGATAAAGGTATATAAGTTTTGTAGGTGTTAGGATTTGTACAATTATAGGGGTTTGAGGTTATAAGATTTAATTAGTGATTATACTAGTTAGTGGTGATATGAGTCATATGGGATAAAAATTATAGTGCTTTAGAGTAAATTAGAGGTTATAAGGGATAAGGGTTTCATGTGATAAATGTTATAAGACTCAAGGGTTATGCAGATATAGAAATTAGCTTTTAATGATTAGAAGTTCTAGAGGTTATATGGGTTAGGATTTATAGGGGATAGTGGTTATAAGTGTTAAGGGGCATGAGTCTATACAGATCTTAAGAATGCTAAGAGTTGGTGGTTTTAAGGTTAAAGGTTTTAAGAATTGTTTTTTGTTTGTTTTATTGTTTTATTGTTTTACCTATATATATATATATATATATATATATATATAGGTATAGGTATTTGCTCTCTATGGAAATTTTGTGTCTCACGTTATAGGTGAATTCTATGTAAGTCCACATGAGTAATCGTAATGAAAACGAGGTAGGGCAGCCAAACGCAATGCAAGGCGAGTTGGCAAGAGGGGCGGCCAAACGCAACGCAAGGCGAGTTGGCAAGAGGGGTGGCCACATGAGGAATCATAATGAAAACAAGGCAGGGTGACCAAAGTCAAGGCAAGTGTAACGTCCCCAACCACCAACCGGCTTGGGCAACACCACTACTCGGACACTTCACTTAGCTTTGCCTTGTTCTACTCTGATCTGTGACAGCTCCAGCCTTAAACTATTGGGCTATGCCACACAAAGACACTTGCGAAAAAACATACACATCTACATAAACATAGAATGATTATTCTATGTATATATAACATATTATTGCGGAAATAACAATAAGCCTACACATGCAGCACATACAACATACACGGGCAATACTCATCAATTACAACATATGTACCATTACACAACATGTAAATTAACACAAAGCGATACTTATATTTTATTAGAAGACCACCAACTGTGTGCAGACCTTCCACAAACCTCCCAGCCATAGACCATGTTGCTCATCACGCTCAGGAGTGGGTCACCCCCGAGTTAGGACTAAGCTCCACCCAAGGAAAGGGAATCCTAGACTAGGCAAGGTCAATAGGGAAGTCACACAGTTAAAGAGGAAGGATTCTCTCCCATGAGCCACTTATGCCCACTGCTCACAGACTCTCATTCCCCACATGTTTGTCCCACCCTAGAAGTATACACCTTCACTGTCACATAGTCCATCGACTACTTCATCTCCCTTGCCTTGGGCTTCAGCAACAGGCCAGACAAGAATTCTCAGAGCTCTGTAGCAGCTACGGGACCCCTTCCAAGAAAACTCACTTCCACAACACACTCTCTCACATGGAGAGAGTTGCTCACATGCCTGACAACCTTCCTCTTCAACAACAACCAACTCTCTCACCTGGAGAGAGTGTTGCACACAGGCCTGACAACCTACTTCTTCAACTCAGTTTCAGCACAAGGAGGACAACCACAAGGCTCAACAAGGAAAAGATGACGACAACAAACCACACTCAACCGAGGAACTGCATGGCCACAACAACCAATAGTTATGACACACATGGCACAGACAAATACGGGGTGCTCGGGTTTCTGAGGAAGGAAACACAGGACGACTTCACAGTTTCTATTTTCAAAGATGCGTGAGGGTATTCATAGGTCGATCCAGAGCTAAACGGAATTCACATAGGATACACACGGGATAACTTGGACTTCTCCTAGAGACATGACTTAGTCTGTTGGTTTTCCCCACGGGTTTCATGGTGCATGACCAGGAAACAACTCAGAGGTCGATCATCGAGGTTTCGGGTTCAGACTCTGGATGGAAGAATGGACAAGACCCCCCAACAGTGATGGTTTTCCCAGCTATAACTGCATGCGCCCAGGTCGACACTTGTCTTCCTGCAGCCACATGCGTTCCACTTTGCACCTGTTTCCTTTCCCAGGAACTTAGGATAAAAACATGTCTTTCACCTAGCTTTTGGAATAATAATAAATTATTATTCTCAAGGACTTAAGCCCCTAATATTAGCCCCTCTTTCCAACCTTTTATCCCTTTCTCCCTTACCCAGCCTTGTGGAAGCTTAGTCCCCCATCACTCTTTCTTGGTGGTTGGTCTACACACAACAATGTAATTATATTAAATATATGAGCATTTACACATATACAATAGTAGGCTCATTGGCCTTTGTATCTAGGCTCTCTGGACTAATCACCACATAAGCCTCCTATCTTATTATAACTCGGCTCACCAGCCTATCCAATACGTTTACAATTCATAATTACAACTGGGGCTCCACCTGAGGATATTACAATCCCCTCCCCTTATTTTTGCATTGTCCTTAGTGCAACTTGTTTATACATATATAATTCAAAAATTCTTCAAAAGCTCCAAGCTTTAGCTATTGGAAGCCCATTATGCACCTGGTGCTTTACTTTCAAGCACCAATTTTGGTATCCATACTACAGTTGAAACTCAATTGCTCTATTCCATAGAGTTGATTCAGAAAAGCATTCAGCTTATTCTTCCTTGTTACATGCTTCAATTAAACCTCATTGAAAGCACTGAATGGTTGTAGATCCACGATGTTCCATCCATTGATAAACTCTCAGCAGTGCTATGACTCCACATACGTAAACACTTTGCTCATACACCTATTCATTTAGAAGCAACAATAGAACATACATACAATATATATACAGGCAATTCTAGAAACATTATAACATGTATACAAATTACGAGATACATAGCATACAATGAATAGAGAATTGATACTTATCTTTTGATTGAGAAGACGTCCATATCAACATGGTCTAGGCCAAGGTACCAAACCCCAACGGCCTCTCTTCCCCACATGCCTGTCCCACCCTAGGAGTGTGCACCTTCACTATCACATAGTCCATCGGCCATTACACCTCCCTTTCCTTGGGCTTCAGCAATAGGCCGGACCGGAAGTCTTAGAGCATCGTGGCTCGAGGAGTTCCAAATGCCCTCAAATATCTCCAATCAACATCTTCCCCGAGCTACTCTTTGTAGTCAAAATTCCACTTTAATCAACATCATCTCATCTGCATCGCTCACATGCAGTTATCAGGAGAGAACATAAATAATTCATTTAGGGATTCCAACTTAGTTCCAAAAAGTAATTCCATTTATTTTATTTTTTTCCCCCAAAACATGAAATTCCATTTCATGACTCTTCTTGGTTGTTTCCATATTAGGATTGCAACCTTCCTTGTGGTTTTCCACAAGCACCAAACTGCATACCATTTTCCTGCAAGGCTTCATCTTGCATATTGCCAACAATTGTCAGTATTTCCTGTACATCATAATTCAATTGCAATATGTACAGTACCATATGTAGTGAACTTAGAATTTCCTGCACCTATCAATTCAATCACAATTACCCAACAATTTTAAAAAATAGAATGACTCGTCATTCTATATATATGCATGTTCACAATACTATTTGTAAGTTCATTACTTCTTTTTCTGAACAAGAAAAATTCTCATAGTCAATGCTCACATGACTACTTGACTTGCAACTTTCCTATTGCAATGTCTAAAACCTCCCTGAAATGTCCTCAACTCCATGAGTTAACAACATCTCAGTTGTTCGTAACAATTATTTCCATGCAATAATATATATGCATGTACTTACAAAACACATTCAATCAATGCATTTAGTATACAATTCTATCACTTACTATGCATGAGTGCAATTCTCAATGCATAATTAATCAATGCACCTTGCATTGGATTACATAATGCTCTTGATCTCAGTCATGCATCTCACCATCCATAAGTTGGAATTCTTGCCAATGTGTTGACACATTCTCCACACACTTCCTATTGTCTTCCCAATTAATTGGATGCCTTCCTTTTCGACCCGAACACTACACCAAGAATATAATTATGTGGTGTTCATTAGTGTTAGCAAAAAGGTTGCATCCCAAGTTTTATTTAAAGGTAGGAAGCTTTTAGTACATGTGTGGCTCATAACCTTTCCATATCCAACCAGGTCATGATCTCATACATGACTAGCTTATTGGCATTCATTCCTATAACAAGTTCTTACCTTTTAATTCTTTGGTTATTACCCCACAACCAAATTAACATGACATTCTCATATGTCAGTGTGTGCATTCAAGGCTAAGAAGCTTTGAATTAATACAAGCCTCCAGCCTTTACCACATCCAGTGGTATGCATTTAATAATATAATCATGTGATTTTATAAAATAACTCTGGCTGAGGAAATTCTTACCTAAATTTCCTTTCAGCAATTATGCAAAAAGAGTAATAAAAAACTCATACCTGCATGACTTCTTATACTGACTGAATGTCTGATGGCAGTAGAAGATTTAATGTTTCTTTTATCAAACTTATAACCAACACTTCAACTCTCTGTTGCTTCCCTCCTCATACAACAACATCACCAACAACACTTGCAAACATGCAAGCATTCTTTCCTCTGGCTGACCCAACAAGCCATAACATACTTGCCACCACATAAATTGCAACAACTTCTTTCTCCCTATAAAACTTTTCCTTGTTGATCCCAGAAGTCTACAATTCTTCTCGGATTCCTAGATCTTCTTGTTCTCTCATTGTAGTCATTGTACATGCCTACTTTTGTCCTGATCACTTTTGACATAGTTCCCCCACCTCAGCGGGGTCTGTTGACCTTCCGTTCAATGGATCTTCAAACTCTCGGAGCTGGAGCAACTCTTCGGGTCCCTACTAGAACCTACATGAAACAAATCCACAGGTCCTTTTGTGAAACCTCACCTGTGCGAACTAGAGGTGGGCACAAGCTTCCTCTATGTGACCACCGACTATGCCAATCCAAAAAGTGCTTCGTGATCTTGGACATCGGGTGTTTTGCTGCAAGTCAACCCTGACTCTCCCGATCCTCAAAATCCGAATGAAGAGCCTAGCGAGTACTAGCTCCATTCCTTTTACCTTTGACGAGGTGACCTCCGACTATGACCTGAGGTCCAACTCCTATGTGCTTCGGGACTTTTCACTTTGCGATGTTGGAAGACTACTCACCTCCCTCCTTTCGATACCCAAAACCTTCTCCCCAATGAAGGAGATCGATGGTCAGATCTGCTTTCAGACTGACGACCCAAACTATTCCTCCTGAGCTTCAAAGTGTTAAATGACTCTCGACTCTTATCTTCCTCGTGACTTCACTGTATCTAACGGTGCGTGACTGTTAGTACCTCTCTCCCCCAGGGATCTCTACCATCCGTTGAGATTCTTGACAGGTTTCTTTTGTCCAACTCTATGTCAACCCTTCTTAACTTGTTTTACATGAGGTGACTTCGACCCTCATCTTTCCTTTGAACACTTGACAACTCTATCCTTCCTGAGCTTGATTCTCACTACAACTCAAGGATTCTCAAGAATCTTGCTCGCACTCCTTGCGGCCTTCACGATAACCCCTAGCTATCTAGAACTCCAACTCTGTGCACTCCTCACAACAGAAGTTTTTCAACCTCCTTCCATCGGTTTGGATAAGTCTAAGAATTAACTTGGCCTATGCACACCTTGCATGACTCTGTGCTACTCTTGCACATCTGTTGGTATAAGTTTCATGGTATCTCTCCTGAGCTTTCTGAGGTAAACCCAGAATCTTTCGATGCACTCCCTGTGGGCTTTTCGTTGCACTCCTTGCAAGAATTCATTCAATTGATACATACAACAACCATAATACACCATAAAATTGGACCAAAGCATTCTTATATTGATTCAAGTGCTTATGTACATGGTCTTCAACATCGACAACTTTTATGTTCATACAATCCTCTCTACTCTCTTCTCTACCTAGCATTCACATTTGATTTGCAAATATTTCCACCTGGATTGTCTTCCCCAAACAAGAATTCCATTTGGGGTTTCCATGTTGCTTATCGAACCCAAGATCTGATCCAATGACTTCTGAAAAATCTCAGATGTAGAATAAAGAATTTTCCCTGTCCTTCTTCCTTCTTTCTTCTATCTGAAGACATCTCTAACACTTTTTTTGTTTTAATGTAACCATTACATCTGGAATCCTCTTTCTGAGACCTTTCCAATCACGACTTCCTTGCTCAATTATGTGCCTTGAGCAGAAAGCTATGATCCTTTAAAATTTGTGCTTCTTCTCTGATGCACTTCTTGTGCAACGATCTCTTTTCTCTGAGATAATGGCTCTTAGATCTTTGTTGGACCCTATCATAAAGTTTCCAGGTCTTCAGTATTCTTTTGAGGCGGTTTTGAACAAGATGAAACCCACTTGCTTCCTTCCTAGCCCCTTTTCCCTTCTTTAACACATTTTTTGGGCATTAGCCCCCGTTTTCCTTGAGTCCTTAACTCGCATGGGACCATGACTGTGATCAAGTGCCAACATTTGGGCACTTACTCGGGCCTTCGGCTTCCGACGTTTTCAAAGCACAACACAACAAACCCTCTGAGTTTCGAATTAACAAACTCGCAAAGTAGGGTGGATCAACCGTCCACTACTACTCAACATCTGATGGCCGACACTCGCTATGGAACCTCTAGCATCTTAGTTCTGGGACTTTGAAGCTTCGGGACTTCGGAGGGTTATGCATCCGCACACCCCCAATACCCCGAACTGTTGATCTCTAAACACTCGTTGTCAATTGTGGTTTGGATTGCAAAACCCCCTGGAGAGTTAACTCTCGTACAACTTGGGTCCCTGCAATGCCTCCTTGTCGTCGATCTTGATGTATCATGATCAACGCCAGTGTGGGTCCTCCGATCTTTAACTATGTTAAGTAACCTTGGGTCCCACTAACCATGCTCATACGGAGTGTCGCGTGGTTTTTTACTAGCGGCTGACACGTGGCCCAGTCAGATGGGTGACACATGTCATGTTCCAACTGGCATTTCAATCTTCCACGGGTTTGAAACCCACTGACACATGGCACACAACCCATGTGTCCATGTCAATTCAAGTGACATCAACATGCCACGCTACTCCAGAGCTTCGGAACTTCGGTTTCCGAAAGATTTCATGTTTGCTTCCTTCCAATCTCCTGAATTCTGAACTTTTGGACTTCTCTACCCTTCGGACCCACCTCGTACAGTTGTCACCAAATCAGGTGGTGGCACATGGTATGCCTAGAAAGTTCCACATCACCCCTGGCGACGTCATCCGGCCCCACCATGTCTACCCTTTCATTTAGGAACTTCGAACTTCAGAAGTTTGTGCATCAACACATCCCACTTCTCCCGATAGCCAAACTTCGAAGTTATGATCTACCGTGAGATCTAACGGTCAGACTTCTCCCCAGATCTATGGTGTAGATCTCTCATGGGAATTCACAGCTTCGGCCCTTCTCTTGTTTTAGGCATCAGACTTCACTGAAGTCATGAAGTTCGAAGGGCTTCTGGGTTAACTCTTCTGCACCTTTCCCAAATCTGACGGTCATAAGGGATTTCCCTTCCTTCCAAACAGATCCTACGGCCCAGAACAAACTCTGTTACTCTGTGGATTTCCAAAGGAATTCACGGCTAACTGCCTCGCAACATTACTAGATCTGACGGTCGTGAAGGATTCTCCTTCTCCCGAACAGATCCTAAGTTCCACATTACTCTACAGCCCAATACCACTTCTATCATGGTTTTACGACACCGTTAATCCTCCTGAGCTTCGTAACATGGCCAAGGTAACTTCTTGGCACTCAGGATGGTTCTGAGGTTATAAATTGGTCCTCCAGACACAATTTCCTCTTGAAACCTTGGGTCCAATGACCACTTATCTAGCCCATTCAGGCTCAATGTTTGAAACCTTGACTCTAAACTTGAATTTTGTCCATTCCGACAACAATTCTTTTCCAAAACTTTTGCTTCAACTACCACTAGCATAGCCCATCCAGGCTCAGTGTTGAAACCTTGGCATTGTTACCAAAATGTAACGTCCCCAACCACCAACCAACCTGGGCAACACCACTACTCGGACACTTCACTTTGCTTTGCCTTGTTCTGCTCTGATCTGTGACAACTCCAACCTTAAACTACTGGGTTATGCCACACAGAGACGCTTACGAAAAAACATACACATCCATATAAACATAGAATGAGTATTCTATGTATATATAACATATTATTGTGGAAATAACAATAAGTCTACACATGCAACATATACAACATACACATGCAATACTCATCAATTACAACATATGTACCATTACACAACATGTAAATGAACATAAAGTGATACTTATCTTTTATTAGAAGACCACCAATTATGTGCAGACCTTCCATGAACCTCCCAACCATAGACCATGCTACTCATCACGCTCAGCAGTGGGTCACCCCCGAGCTGGGACTAACCTCCACCTAGGGCGAGGGAATCCTAAGCTAGGCAAGGTCAATAGGAACGTCACATAGTTAAAGAGGAAGGATTCTCTCCCAGGAGCCACTTATGCCCACTACTCACAGACTCTCAATCCCCACATGCATGTCCCACCCCAAGAGTATAAACCTTCACTTTTACATAGTCCATCGATTGCTTCACCTCCCTTGCCTTGGGCTTCAGCAACAGGCCGAGCCATAATTCTCAGATCTTTGTAGAAGCTATGGGACCCCTTCCAGGAGAAATCACTTCCACAACACACTCACTCACTTGGAGAGAGTTTCTCATAGGCCTGACAACCTGCCTCTTCAACCACAACCACCTCTCTCACCTAGAGAGAGTGTTGCACACAGGCCTGACAACCTACTTCTTCAACTCATTTCCAGCACAAGGAGGACAACCACAAGGCTCAACAAGGAACAAATGACGACAGGAAACCACACTCAATCGAGGAACTGCATGGCCACAACAACCAACAGTTATGGCACACAGGACAGAAACAAATACGGGGTGCTTGGGTTTTTCAGGAAGGCAACACAAGATGAATTCACAGTTTTTGTTTTCAGAGATGTGTGAGGGTATGCATAGGTCGATCTAGAGCTAAATGGAATTCACAGAGGATACACAGTGGATAACTCAGAATTCCCCCAGAGACATGGCTCAGTCTATCGGTTTTCCTTGTGGGTTTCAAGATGCATGACCAAGAAACAACACAGATGTCGATCATCGAGGTTTTGGGTTCAGACTGTGGATGGAAGAATGGACAGGACCCCCCAACAGTGTTGTCTTTCCCAGCTATAACTGCATGTGCCCAGGTCGACACCTATCTTCCTGCAGCTGCATGCATTCCACTTCACACCCGTTCCCTTTCCCAGGAACTTAGGATAAAAACATGTCTTTCACACAGCTTTTGGAATAATAATAAATTATTATTCTCAAGGACTTAAGCCCCTAAGCTTAGCCCCTCTTTCTAACCTTTCAGCCCCTTCTCCCTTACCCAGCCTTGTGGAAGCTTAGTCCCCCATCCCTCTTTATTCGTGGTTGGTCTACACGCAACGATGTAATTATATTAAATATTTGAGCATTTACACATATACAATAGTAGGCTCATTGGACTTTGGATCTAGGCTCTCTGGCCTAATCACCACATAAGCCTCGTAGCTTATTATAACTTGGCTCACCAGCCTATCCAATACGTTTACAATTCATAATTATAATTGGGGCTCTGCTTGGGGATATTACAGGAAGGCGAGTTGGAAATAGGGGTGTGCCCCACAAGAGGAATCGTAACAAAAAAGAGGCAGAGTGCCTGAATGCAACACAAGGTGAGTTGGAAAGAGGTGCGCCCACCCACATGAAAGGCACAGAAACAACCATACAAAGGAGCACTAGGAAAGAACATGAGTAGATGTTGGATAAAGAGCAATTTTGGCTTCAACTTAACCTTTTCAAGACGGTCTGGGCAAGGTTGGGCACCCAAACGCAACGCAAGGTGAGTTTGCAAGAGGGGTGCCCACATGAGGAATCGTAACGAAAGCAAGGCAGGGTTCCCAAACGCAAGGCAAGTTGGCAAGAGGGGTGCCCATAAGAGGAAACATAACAAAAACTAGGTAGAGCACCCAAAAGAAACGCAAGGAGTTGGCAAGAGGTGCACCCACCCATATGAAAGGCACGAAAAGGGCCACACAAGGGAGCACTAGGAAAGAATACAAGTCAGGTGTTGGATAAGGAGCAATTTTGGATTCAACTTAAATTTTTCAAGACAACCTTGGCAAGGATGGGCGCCCACATGAGGAATCGTAACGAAAGCAAGTGCAATAAGGCTCCAAGAAAGGTCGGTGTCCTCAATAATAAGCATAAACATAAGTGCAAGCAACATCCATAAGTGGGCATCTTCCTTCATGATCATGATCTTGTGCATGTATGCGTCGAAATTCGACATGGTTAGACTAGACACATGCCTTGACGGTATGGGAGGGTTTCAAGACTCTAAGATGTCTGATGTCCCCACATAATCTTTGAGATCGTCCATGTTTGCAACAACGTTCATAATGCGTGTCTCATTGTCATCATTATTTTTTTCCATCAGTAGAATCTTTGTTGGAACTCTCTTGAAATGTAATAGAACTTCTAATTCACCCACCACAAATGTCATGCACCGACCCGGCATAGTGAGCAGTGAATGGGACCAACGTTGAAATTTCTTCAATATGTGTCTATATGCATCGAAATTTTACATGGTTAGATTAGACACATGCCTTGAAGATATGGGAGGGTTTCAAGACTCAAGGATGTCTGATTTCCCTACATGATCTTTGAGATCATCCACATTTTCATCAACGTTCATCATGTTGCACCTCTCATTGCCATCATTTGATATTCCCTTCTATATAATCGTTGTCGGAACTATCTTGAAATTTGACATGGAACTTCCAATACACCCATCACAAATTTGTTCCACCGAACCCACACAGTGAGCAGTGAATGGGGCCAACGTTGAAATTTTTTCAATCTGTTCTCGTATGCGTTGAAATTTGACATGGTTAGACTAGATAGTTGCCTTTATGGTATGGGAGGTATTCAAGAATTAAGGGTGTTTGATGTCCCCACATAATATTTGAGGTCATCCATGTTTGCATCAAAGTTCAATATAATGGATGTCTCATTGTCATCATTCGTTATTTCCATATATATAATCTTTGTTGGAACTCTCTTGAAATGTCATGGCACTTCCAATACACCCATCACCAATGCCATCTTGCATCGACCTTGCACAGTTAGTAGTGAATGGGTCCAACGTTGAAATTTCTTCAAACTATACATGTATGTGTCGAAATTTGACATGGTTAGACTAGAAACATGCCTTAACAGTATGGGAGGGTTTCAAGACTCAAGGATGTCTAATGTCCCCACATAATTTTTGAGATCATCCATGTTTGCATCAACGTTCATAACGGATGTCTCATTGTCATCATTCGTCGTTTCCATATGTATAATATTTGTTGGAACTCTCTTGAAATGTCATGGAACTTCCAATTCACCCACAACAAATGTCATGCACCGACCCCACATAGTGAGCAGTGAATGGGGCCAACGTTGAAATTTCTTCAATATGTTCATGTATGTGTCAAAATTTGACATGGTTAGACTAGACACATTCCTTGACAGTATGGGAGGGTTTCAAGACTCAAGGATCTATGATGTCCCCGCATAATATTTGAGATCATCCACATTTGCATCAACATTCATCATGCACGTCTCATTGTCAGTGTTTGTCATTCCCTTCTATAGAATTGTTGTCAGAACTATCTTGAAATTTGACATGGAGTAGACTATCCATGTCAAATTTTGATGCATTTCAAATGTGAATAGAGCATCCATGTTAAATTTTGGTGCATACAGAAACATTTTGAAAAAATTTCAACGTTGGCCCCATTCATAGGTCATTGTTTCTCATCATGTACTCTAGCCCTAGTACAATGTTTTTTAATAGTTGTTTCCTATAAATTTCGACCGAGAAAATTAAAATGAAATGAGGACGAGATGTGACGGTATATAGAGTGGGTTTATGAGTCATCTTTGAGTATAAAGATGAATGGATGAACTTATCTTAATTTCACGGATAATTTATTCTCTACTAAACAAGGCCAATCACGTGAAGGTGGAAGCTCATATGGCCCCTCCCCTCCCTCACATCGCTCTCAATTTCCCAATACCCAATCTATAAAATAGAAAATAAACAAAAGCAACATAGTAATCATGCATAGAAACTACCAAAACAAAAATGAAATAAAACTTAAAAACACATAATTAACCCACATAAAAAATTATTTAAAGAGAATAATTCATACAAATTAAAATATATAGTTACGTACCTCATCGACCAACGCAACATTTGTATCATCCTTCTTATGTGTCTTCTTCTTGATCATACAACTCGACATCTATATCAACGTCTCATTCAGAAACATTGTTGAAAGGATTGATGATATCATCATCATCATCAATGTCATTTTCGAGCATATCTTCATTGATATCATCATCAAGAACTGGCGCATTCTCTCCTACGCCTGGTTCATCTTCTCCATCTTCTTCATTTGTCAACCCATATTCTTCCTGATATAGCTCTACATATCTTCTTCTTCAATATCATCTTCTTCATCTACAATATACTTTGTTGGCCTTTGTCTTGGATCATATCTAACAACAAATGACCAATCCCTCTTACCTAGAACCTTTGAGTAAAAGACTTGTTCACATTGACATGGAAAAACATGGTGGTCATTTTTTTCTTTCAAAAACTGTTGTTTTAATCATTGGAAATCCGTTGGCATGTTGAATAACGGTTTTTTCCTCATCATGTTCATGCATTCATAACCTATACCATTTGACATCAAGCAAAACTAATTTGAAGGAATTAAAGTCACACTCAATTATATCATTCAAAAACCCATAGTATCTATTTTCATATTCTTGAGGACGTCTGTCACTCCTAGAGGAAACATTAGTGACCTGGAATACTATGGTTATCCCACTGTCATAAGTTTTTCTGGTTTCATCCAATTATTTCATGCGAAATTTACGACCATTGCACCACATAACCTTATGGTGTTTCAACTGCAATATGTCAGACATGTAAAAGATGCATTGCCAATTAATAATAAACAAAATTATATAACTTGCAAAGTATAATATGAAAAAAACACACCTACAATCACATTAATATAATATAAAATCACTGAATAAAATGGGTGAATTTTCTTGCCTTTCCATATTTCAAACAATATGCTAAATTTATTTCCCTTTGCGTAACATCAGAATCTCCATTACAACGAGCTTCTCCAACCAATTCAGACAGTTCTTTCCATGATAACCTACCGCCATGATGTTCTTTACATCTATCAATCCATACCTTCATCCAGTCAAGATTGTTTGCAATGTATAAATGTAGTGCATCCCAATCTCGAGTAACTGGCCGATCAAAAAATCACAATTCACCAATATTAAATATTAGTTATAACCATGGTAAATAATAATAAATGATGAAAGAAGAAATATTAAATGAGTATGATCATACACACAAAAAAAAACGAGAAACTTATATTTATTAAAAATATCCACAATTTAATTACCTCTTACTTTCTTCATTGTACCTTTCCCCAACAATTGCGCCCTTTCAAATTTTTTGATGGAGTTCACATCCCAAAAGCAATCCACTGCATGCATAGCTTGCGTTGCTAATTTAGGAAGATACTGACTAATATACACCATGGATTCATATACCATATATCCCTCCACCATAGAACCCTAAGGACGTGCTCTTTGTCTAACCAAATCCTTCAATGATTTCAAGTGCCTCTCCACCATCCACATTGACCTCGTGTGTACAGGTCCACACATTTCAATCTCCTTAACTTGGTGTATGAGGTAGTGTTCTTATGCATTGAAAAATGTTGGAGGTAGATCCTTCTGCATTTCACAAATTAGTCGAGGAATTTCTCTCTTCCAATACTTTATATCATCATCATGGATTTCTTTCAATAACAACCATCTACAAATCATGACACAAGAAAATAACATGTTTCAACAAAACATAATACATATTACATTACAAGTAAAACGCATGTCATTAAATACAACAAAAAAATGAATTTTTTTTTTTTGCATATATATTGCAGTTACTTACCTCGTGTATTTTCCAAGATCATATATAATGTATTTGACATTGTTGTCAAAGTCGTTTGGGAGAGATAGAGGTAGAACATATTGTAACAATAAAAATGAATCGCTACTTGTTCAAAACTAAACAAAAAAATAAAAATCTAAAAAAATGTATATGACCAATACATAAATATGAATACTAAAATGATTAATTACCTTAATGAAGGTATGCCAATCATGTGTTTTTACCCCCACCAAATTCACCTTTCTTCATTAAGATATTCTTTATGTTTGAACAAAAACCTGTGGGAAATTTATTTTTTTAAATGACCTCCTTTACATCATTGCTTTGATGCTTTGTTAATAACCATGGAAGGTTATTTTGGTCTCCATTGTTATTTGATCAGATCACACTTTGCATTGCATGATTGGCTTCCCGATTGTCATTACAAAATTTGACAATTTTTTCTTTATCCCTCCTGCCATCTATGATTTGCCATAATGTTTCTGTCACATTCTTCCCAATATGCATTGTATCAAATAAATGAACTATTTTTGGGTCCTTGTAGTAAGGCAACCTCATGAATTGAGTGGGTTAACATTTCACTCCTCGTGGAAGCCCATTATTACTACCTTCACGACGACGACATTGATGAAGCATACAAAAAATTAGAACACTATTTATCAAATGAGGTAAAATAAAACGAATAATTAAAATAAACTTCAAAATATGAATCCATTTACGATACATAAACAAAATACGTACCTCGAGGATTAATTCTGTCATATGCCAATTTCCATAGGCGATGTGTCATTCTTTGTGGTTTTAGTCCAGTCTCTTGTTTCCCATTGAAAATATCTTTTTCAGTAGTACGATACTTATGGTTCTTAGAGAGGAAGTGTCTATACTCATCAAACACCTCCTTTCCTAAATTTTTTGACCGAAAATATTTCATCTTAGGACCACAAACTGGACATGCAAATTTACCTTTGTTTGAAGACCTGCAACATATGGATTAATGTGAATTATTAATATACAAAATGATTATTTAAACAATATGCATGATATATTCAATTAATTATATACTATTCAAGCATGCAATATGGACGTTACATACCAAAAAAATGTGTTAGTCCTGGGGCATCATGAATTGTCCATAAAAGTATTCCACGACATTGAAATCTCTTCTGCCCAATTGGTTTACAGATGTCATACATAGTGATGCACTCTCATAACTTTAGTAGCTCGTCGATAAAAGGATCGATATACAAATTCATATATTTAACGTGGTACTTACCTAATTGTTTGAAATTACACAAAATTACTACCATGGTATGTATATATACGTAAATAAATAAATAAAATATGTTATGCAAAAAAAGAGAAAAATTTAAAATTTAAATTCGAAAAATTAATGTAAACAAATGCCTGGAATAATCATTGTCAACATTATGTGCTCCCTCTTTATTGACATCCAAGGAGGAATGTTATTGTTGATAAAAAAAATAGGCCACACTGAGTAAGCAGACCGAAGCTCTCCAAATGGATTAACACCATCAGTTGTCAATGAAATCCTAACATTACGAGGTTCATCTGTAATTTCTGGCCATTTTGCAACAATTTCCTTAAATGCATGACCATTTGTAGGCATTCGAAGAACGCCATCTTTAATTCTCTTTCGTGCATGGTAATCCATAAAATGTGCTATGCTTTAGCACATGAACAGTCGTTGCAAACGTGGAATTATGGGAATATGTCGGAGAACCTTTCGAGGGGCCATTTTTGTTACTTGATCGGTTCGATATCTATTGATACCACATACAGGGCATTTTGTTTTCGACGCATGTTGTCCATAATATATAATATGATCATCAGGACATGCATCTATACTTTGATACTCCATTCCAATGTCTTTCATAATAGCATGTAAATCTCGATATGTGCAAGCTAAAATATTTGACGAGGGTAACATAAATTCACCTAACAATCTAAAACATAAAAAATAAATAGTTAATGTAAAGAATAGTAATTGTAAATATTGCATTTTTATTTTACACATTAATTAACACTTAAAAAAATGGGGAAAAATAAATATTTATGTAGATGTGATGAAACATATTACATACCTTAGAATCTGTGTCATACAAGTGTTCGACAAATGATTTGTAACCTATAAGTTCACCAGTAGCAATGTAGTGGAGATAATATTTGCTCTTGACCCTTTATAAAGTCGTTTATTTTCCTTTTGAATCAGAGGTTCATCATAAATACCATCACTATTGTCCCCATGATCCTCATTTGGATGACCGAATAAGTCTTGGATCATTTGATTTGTCACATCATCTTGAACTATGTTATTATTGTCATCTACTTCCATGGGATCGTTAACTTGATCTTCATTATCTGCTTCAAGTTCTTCATCTTGTACAACATCATTTCTGCTACTACTTGGTGCTTTGTGCATAAAGTTAGGGGGCAAATATAACTTTATAATTACAAACAATCATGAAAAAATAGTGCATGTATAAAACAATACAAAATTTTGAGAATACAATAAATATTAAAACAAATAGTGAATATATGGATAGTTAATTACCATGGGACGATATTCATTTGATCCCTCGTCCATGTGCCCATATTTTCTACAATGTTTTTTAGTTGTTACTATTAAAACTCTTTCGGGACGTCTAGTACAACAATTTTTGCAAGGGAAATAACATTTACCGTCACCCTTTTCACCCTCTTTACTTTTTTTCCCACCTCTAATGTTTTTTGACATTCTTCCCCACAAACATATATTGAAAAAAATACATGTTTTTTGTTCGCCAAGAAGGTCTGCTTATAACCTTTTTGAATTGTCGTTATTATAGCAAACTTGTTGCAACATCTACAAAATGCAACATATTTATAGATTTTATAACGTCACAATTTCGACAATAGTTGACCAAGTCAAAGTTGACTTGGTCAAATACTAGGTGATTGTTGGGGTGGGGGAAACCTAGTGTTCATAACGTCGCAAGTGCGATGAATATTTCACCAACGTCGCAAGTGAGACAAAAATGCAACATCATCGCAAGAGCAACGTCCTCCTAACTTCGTCGCAAGAGCGACATGTTTTAGTATTACATCGCAAGAGCGACGTTATCAGACAATATGAAGAAAAAAAAAAATTCTTCTATTTTTCGACAATATGGCCAATTTTATCCATAATGTCGCAAATAGAACGTTGAAAAATTTCCAATATGTACTAGTGTGTGCATCCCTCACTTAGCTAGGCGCACTCCCTTTCTTGCCATGCATCATTCCCTTGGAAACTTCACCCTCTTCACTATAAAGGAAGGTTGACTCCCCTCATTTGAGTTATTCAAAGCCCGAGGGAAAGAGTTTATGTTGTTGTATTGTATATCCGTAATTTTATTTCAAGTTTGAATAAATAAGACTTTGGAGGTCACATGGTGGATGGTAGCATTGTGTGGATGTTGATGTTCATGGTCTAAATTTTTGAGATAACTATATCGTGTTTACATGCATTTAAATTTGTAGGTTGGCCTTGATAGGGGTGCTATCACCCAATAGGAAAGATCTTCTTAACTAGCTTGGATATTAAGATCTTTTGTTACTTTACATATGTGGCTGACAATTTGCATATTAATTTTGTTTAATTGCATGTTATTTAGATTTCATGTGTAGGGAACACCGATTATTTAACAAGTTGTATGTAGGTTTATCAAGATTGCACGTCCTCATAGTTGAATTGGTGGATGATTTAAGTGCAATCTTCCACATATTTCAAGATATCTTGAGAATGAGTCCCTCATCCTTTCACTGGAAGACCTCATATAGCCCAAGATTCAAGTCTTAAAGAAAGGATTTCTCTCTCTCTCTCTCTCTTTCTCACCGTTCTAATATTTAATTTCTTGGTTACTTAGTATCTATATGCAAGCATTTCAATCTATTATTTAAGGCTAAATATTTAGTTTTTCTTATGCATGCATAGGATTTCTAGATCTGATTTTCATTTAAAGTTTATCTAATGAATCTAGATCTAACACAAGAAAAGATCCCCTTTCATTAAGCGATTTTTCTGATATTTTAAAAGGGTAAAGTTTGATCTTTTCCATTTGTTTCAGATTGTTATATCTAGCATTTCAAGTGCCTAGGTACTTGTTGTTCAACAGTAAGAAAAAAATCAACAATAACGTTTGTTAGTTTGAAGTTGTTAGTTTCTTGTTTCATTTTTCAAGCAGTTTTGATCAATCCCCTAAGTTGTTCCAAATCATTTTGGGCATCTATTGGGGTATTTTCCTGATTGATTTTGCAGGTTATTGGACAACCAAAGAGAATCTTTGTTCAACTTGGACGAGTTTGGGGCATTCAAGCAACTAGGAGTCCTCTAACCTCTTCTAAAAACCCTAAAAAAGTTGTTTTCTTGCATGAGAAAATATCAAGAAAATTTGGTTAATTTTATTTTTTAGTTTCTTATAGTGTTTTCTATCATCTTATAATCCTTTTTGTTTGCTGGTTTTTAGCAGGTCCGTTACAAAACAAGGGGGAACTCTGGCAAAATTGAAGCTAAACTGAAGATTTTCTACCCCAAGTTGGACCCTTTGAATACCAATACTTTTAGAAAGTCTTTTTGTATTTTTTTTTTAATAATTTGATCCATTCTATAAGGATCCAAAGTTCATAAAAAGAAAAAAGAGAATTTGGTTTCTCAAAGTGTAATAGACATTAATAAAAGCAGGCCTCTAGTGCCTAGTTTCGTCATCCCCTTTAGGGGGATCGGTGGTGGTTGTGTGCTTTATTTCCTTGTGAGTTTCTTGATTGTATGCTTTTAAAACACACGATCTAAGAAAATTAACCAGTCATGCAATCACAACTTTCAATTTCATTTAAGCAAAGTAATCTTTTTGCTAGTTTAGTTTTCCTTTTTGCATTTAGTAATTATAAAACATTCCAAATTTTCACGTTTCTCTTTCAATGTTTTCTTTCTTTAAAATAAACCTTCCCCTCGCCTCCCTGGTGTATTCTCTGAACTCTTGCGAGCCTAGCTCGATCCTGGGATTCATCAGAACCGAGGCTGGTCAGTGTGGAGTAGCTTTAATTAGGGAAATCTTGATAGTAGTTATCTTAATGCAAGGGAAACCACATGAAGGGAGTGTGTGAAGTCAGACGAGAACTTTGAGATCTATGTTCTCTCCGTGTTGGACATCCAGAACTTTCATTGAACTTATTGGTGAAGCCTTGGAGTTTCGGTAAGTTCTCGGCATATTTCCAGCCTCTAAAGAGGCCACACATTTTCATTAATCTACCTTCAATAAAAACTTAATAAAACACGCGTTCAACAATTGCTTGTGATACTTTTAAGGCACTGGTCTCATGTTTCACAATTTTTTGCTTTATGAGCAATATTTCATTCGTAATATGGGGATTGTCTAATAATTGTTTAAATACTTGTAGATATTGTATCCTTTACTATATTGTACATGCATCTTCTATGGTTGGACATCTTTTCTATTATCAGTGCTTATCTTGTCTATCGAATGAATGTATTGAATGCTTTACTTTAAATGTTTTATTCTGCAATAAACTCCTAGAGTGGTTTCTTTGCTTAGATTAGCTTAAAAGCCATAGTATTTTTGTTAGGGACTACCCCCCTTGGCTTCGTTAGGAGTTTTCCTAGATGGAGGAGTTGAGGATTAGGTGACAACACCTTAACTCTAACTTGCCCCCAAGGACACACCAAGTGGATTGAAGATTTCTTCCACGTTACTCAGGTGTGTATAAAAGAGGCAATTGTAACACCCTGTTTCCCCCAGTTTGTAAAAATAACTATACTGGCCAAGAACTGTGGCAAACTCAAAAAAATGTGAATGTGTGATGTAAATGGACCTTGTGAAAAAGGTCGATGAATGTGAATAATATTATGAATATATATTGCAGGACTGCTGAGAGGGGATATGTTGAAAAAGAGACCACGATGGTTGAAGAAAGGTGGTGGAGGGCACTTGGAAAGGTGGCGTTAACTTCCACCGAAACTAATACTGTATTTGGACTTCACTCGCCCGGAGAACCAAGAGCGGCTCGCTGGCCCCGAATTAAATGACTCGCTAGGATTGGTAGGTAAATGGCTCCTCATGAGTAATGAGGGATGGGGGGGGGGTGAACCGCCCATCCGTAGAGCCGTCAAGCCTAACCAGTGCGAGGGAAATCGCGCCACATGCAACCTCACAAGAGGAAAAAGGCGTGAGGGGGAAGCGAGGAGGGGGAAGACACGAGGGAAGGAAGAGAAATCTGGAGAATACATAGTGAGTGATAGCAGAGAAGGGGGAGAGTAACCCTTGTTCTCAATCACTGGAAAACAGAGACGCAGACTCGCAACATCGTGGTATCAGCTCGGCGGTGGCTAGTGATAAATCTTATCGGAATCGCTGAGCCTACAGTTGGGTGGAAACGAGCACCCCTCTCAGCAGTTGCATCACTTCTGGTGTTTTTCTGATAAGTGTTTTTCATCTTGTATCTTGAAATGTATATTCTGACATTTATGCTCATAAGCTGTGAAATCATGAAAGGTTTCAGTATAAGACTGTATGTGTGGTGTTTGATCAGAAATGGTGGTTGCATGCTTTTGTTAGAAGGACCACGTATGGCTTACATTTATAGATAGATTTGTACATACATATATATGCATATTGAATTAATTCAGACTTCGAGTCTATTCTCGGGAAGTCTATACCTTTATTCGTCCCTAGGAATACCCGAAATAGATCTCTCCACAGAGATATCCTTCTTGGAAAGCTTATCAAGAACCTGGAAAGGGATTGAAGGCGCAAGTCTTAGTAACCCTATACGACGAAGAATAATCCTCTTGAAATCCTGAAATAGCAGCGAAGGAATACCGTGTTCACTTCGCAAGAGTCATCAAGGAGGCATTGGAAGGTCAGAATTCTCCGTGGAGAATTCGCGAAGTCCCGAGAGTCGTTAGATCTTGCAGAGGAGCAAGGGAGTTACGGTAAGCCTATTTTCAAGTTGTAAGTTCGGGAGAAATCGAACCGTAGGATCTTGGTCAACAAGGACCGTTGGATCACTCGCGAAATCTCATTTCGTGGATTCACAAGTTGAAGGGTTAAAACCCTTGCCTCAATATTCGCGAGGCCACGAAAGGCAAAGTCCCGAAGGGGGCGAAAGGATTTGAGCTGTCCATCTGCGGAAGGACACGTGTCGTGGAATCATCTGTTTTAGAGATTCAGGCACTGGGACTCACAGAGGTGAGCACCTAGCCCTTGCGAGTGGTGAAGTTGCGAAAGAACCTGAGCCGTCCATTGGAGGGAGGACACGTGTTGTGAAATCACCCATATCGGGGATTCAGACATCGAAAGTCCTGGCAGGAAGTCTTTCGACTTCGCGAGTGGCAAAGTCACGAGAGAATCATAGTCATCCATCTGAGGAGGACAGGTATCACCTTGTCGCGTGCACAGACCCTGTAGGAACCAATGAGGTCGAGGAAATATTTCACGGTTCCAGGGAAGAGAAGCTCGGGAGGGATAGTGCCATTTTGTGCACAGAGCCTTAGCTGCAAAGATCGCAAGGGAGAAGCAAAGGTCGAGACCTTTGATACTTAAGAAATCTTCGAAGGAGAAGGAAGAGAAGCGCATGTTCAAGGAGGAGCTACAACTGTCGTTAGATCAGCTGGAGCGAAATAGATCTGGGTCGTCGAAAATTACATCCAGACGCGCGCAGAAGAGCAGAAACGGACGGCAGAGAGACTTCGTGGAGAAGTGTCGAATCGTCGTGGGCTATTGGATCGCATTGAGTTGCGAGGGAGTTAATCCATAGAAGTAGCCATGGGAGAAGCAGTATGGACAGTGGAGACACTTCGAGATAGAAGTGGCGAACAACCGATAGTCATTGGATCTTACAGAGTTGCAAGGCGGTTAGGGTCGGTGCAGTCCCGAAGAGCTCTGAGTTTGGGATCTCGCATCTAGGAGTTTCGCAAGAAGAGAGCGCAAGAGTTGGGTGCTTCAACTCACGAAGTCGCGAAGTGCAAAGTAGCGAGGAGAAAAATTTGAATCGTTGGATCCAGGAATGGGAGGATTGTTGGATCAGAACTCCGTGGTGATATCGTATATCGGGAGTTCGGGGGTTTGGAGGTTGGAAGGGGTCACTTTCGATTATAGAAAGTGCAAAGTGTCGAGAGCCGAGGCTCGTGAGAACACGTGGCACATCCATCAGGTGGGGCCCGTGTGATTGACAGGTGGGTATGCGTCGCCCGGAAAGGAGTCAACACTCTGTTGACTTCTCACGTCTCGAGGATTCGCGAGATAGGAGCACAAAGGCTCAATGCTCCAACTCGCGAGGTTGCGAGTTACGAGAAGTGCGAAGAGGAAGTCAACCATTGCTGACTTTCACGTCTCGGGGATTCGCGAGATAGGAGCACGAAGGCTTAACGCTCCAACTCGCGAGGTTGTGAGTTGCGAGAAGTGCGATGAGGAAGTCAACCATTGTTGACTTTCACGTCTCAGGATTTCGGAGAAGAAGAGCACGAGAGATCGACGCTTCAACCTGTGAGGTTATGAGTAGCGAAAAGTGTCAAAGAGAAGTCATGCATCGCATTTCCCCGAATCGCGAAAATTCGATAAGCGCTTGGTTGGCTTAAGCGCATAAACACGGGATAGGGTCATGTGGGGAAACCTACCACTCACTAGCCCTGTCGGGGTTTGGCATTTCGTCGTGTCAGGGTTTGTAGAGTCAAAAGACTCGACGCTCTGGTAGTGCTGAGTCGCGAAGAGCAAAAGAGCACCATACTTGTTCAGCCTGTGGTCGTGACCCACAATCACATGGAGATGGACAAGGAAGGAACTAGCCTATGCTAAGACCCCCGTAGGTATTTTAGGGATTTTGAACCTCGAGAATTCGACGAAAATTTTTGTTTTCCTTAGTGGGTATGTGAAAAATTGGTATCAGAGCATGGTTACAACACTTGGCATGTTTGGGCTCGTGAACGAGTTGTGCAGAAGCTCCATTCGGAACACTCTTAAAAAGAGTAACCACCTATCTTAACCTTCCTAATCAAAAGACGAAGTTAAGAATGAAAAAAACCCTATTGTGTGTGTGTACATGTGAAAATATGAATTATGTACATGCCATAAATAAATATAAATATTGACTAACAACCAGCGTTTTTCCTTTTGCACACAAGCGGAAGATCAACCGCGGGAAATTATCAACGCATAGTATGGTGACTCACCAAGAAGTGGGAGAAGGCTCCCACAATAGAGACGAAGAGTCTAATGAAAGGAGGGCAGGAGGGACCCCTCCAGGTCTAGCCGAGACTGTGAGGAGCCTCATGGTCGAATTACAAAGCTGTAAGGCCGACAATGAAAGGATGATGAAAGAACAAGAAAAGCAAACAGAAATTAACGCAGTTTTACTGCAGAGTTTATCCGATCTACAAAGACAAATGCAGCAAGAACCTGAAACTTAGAAACATGGTCATATCAATGGCCACACTGAGAGGAGCACCTCAAAAAAGGTCCAGCCTAGAGGTAAAGAACAAGCGTCGGATGATTCCTCTGAGAAGGAAGTTGGCGATCCAGAGGGCTCTTCTAGCAGCAGAACCAGTTTCTATCCTCGAAGAAAACAAAAGAAGCAAAAGTCTTCCAAAGGTCAAAAATTCAAAGAATTCAGAAAGGCCAAACCACCCTCCTTCGACGGTGAAATAAAGAAGGGAGAGGAAGCAGAGGCCTGGCTACTTGGACTAAAGAAGTATCTCATAGTCCATGACTTTTCAGAAAATATGAAGGCCCGAGTGGCCACCTTCAACTTGAACGGAAAGGCTTCCATTTGGTGGGAAGACCTTAAGAATGTGAAAGGGGTTCGCGAAGAGGACCTGTCTTCGGAACGGTTTGAGAAATACTTTTGGAAGAAGTATCTGTCGGAAAAATATTTCGACGAAAAGACTAAAGAGTTTTACGAACTCAAATTGGGACAACTCACTATAGAAGAATATGTCAACAAACTCATCGATTTGTTGAGGTATGTACCCTATATCAAGGCGGAAAAGGCAAAGGTGCAACGCTTCATCAGTGGACTACCTAAGGACTATTGGAATAGAATTGAATTTGATGAGCCAAAGACTCTAGAAGACACTATTCGAAAGGCAACCTATTGTCATGAACAGTTTGGGCACTGAGCAAAACCTCGCGAAGGATGGAAACAGAAGAATAGTTCAAGATTTCAGAAAAGGGGAATTAAATCCCCAGGATTTAAGAACTACAAGAAGAACCCAAGAATGAACTTTCCAGCCTGGAGTATGCACCAGTAGAATTTTCCCTCCTTGAGCGGAAATAAAACTTCTGGACCCATATCAGTGAAGACTGATAACCCAAAGAGAGAACCTTTGAAATGCTGGGGTTGCGGAGAAGAACATCTTCTGAGAGACTGCCCACACCGACAACAGAATAGTCAGAGAATTTATAACGTACAAGAAGCTACTACCGTCAATGATGTGGCCAAGAGTGTACCACAAATTTATGCAGCCTTGGATAATAACCAAGCTGACCACCAAGCTTCAGTAGTGGAAATAGAAGGTATTATTTCCAACCATCTAGTGTCTGTTTTAATTGACCCTGGTTCAAATTTGAGTTATATAGCCCCTAAAGTTGTTGACAAGTGTAAACTACAGCCACAAAAACATACTAAGCCATGGTTGGTATAGTTAGCCACTGGCACCAAAAGGAGGATAGCAGAGGTCATACCAGCCTGCCAATTAACGTCGGGCGAATTCCCCACCCAAACAACCCTTAACTTATTACCCCTGGGATCGTATGATTTGTTGATTGGTATGGACTGGCTAGCCGCCCATAAAGCCAGATTGGACTGTTACCATAAAACCTTAGAATGTGTAAGTAAAGAAGGGAGAAAGATAACCCTTCAAGGGATCCAAAAACCTGTCTCAGTGAAACAAATGTCAGCGCTGCAAATGAGAAAGTATTACCGAAAGGGATGTCCCCTATATGCAATACAGGTGTTGAAAACAATCGAAGGTGACAAACCAAGCCCTGACGATCACCCTATCCTGAGAGAATACAGAGATGTGTTTCCGGAAGAGGTATCGGGTTTACCTTCGAGAAGAGACATAGACTTCTCGATAGAACTTGCGCCAGGAGCGGTGTTGGTGTCTAGGACACCCTACCAGATGAGCACACCCGAGTTAGTTGAACTCAAGATGCAATTAAAAGAAATGATGGATCAAGGCTATATTTGACCCAGCGTGTCTTCGTGGGGAGCACCAGTCCTGTTCGTGAAAAAGAAGGACGATACCCTTAGATTGTGTATAGATTATAGGCAACTCAATAAGGTAACCATAAATAACAAGTACCCCTTGCCCAGAATCGATGACCTGTTCGATCAATTGGGGGGTGCATCTATTTTATCAAAGATTGATTTGAGATCAGGATACCATCGAGTCTGAATCAAGGGTGAAGACATCCATAAAACTGCCTTTCGGACGAGGTATGGTCACTATGAGTTTGTGGTGGTGCCATTTGGGTTGACCAATGCCCCTGCCACTTTTATGTGTTTGATGAACAATGTACTCAACAAGTTCCTAGAAAAATTTGTGCTTGTCTTTATTGACGATATATTAATTTACTCCAAGAACAGAAAAGAGCATGAAGAGTATCTTAGACTTGTGTTGCAAGTGCTAAGAGAACGTCAGCTCAATGCCAAACTCAGTAAATGTGAATTCTTCCAGAAGCAAATACATTACTTGGGCCATGTTCTCATGAAGAAGGAGTAGCGGTAGACCCTGACAAAATCAGTTCTATCATGGAATGGCCTACCCCAAAGGATGTTTCAGACATCAGATCCTTTATGGGATTAGCAGGATACTATAGGAGATTTATAAAAGGATTTTCCAAGATTGGTTGTCCAATCACTGCCCTCCAGAAGAAGGGGACAAAATTCACATGGACACAAAAATGTGAAGAAAGATTTCAAACCCTGAAACATCTACTGACCCATGCGCCCGTTCTGAAGATCGTCGATCCAGAAGCTGACTTCCTCATGTGCACAGATGCCTGTAAGGAAGGGCTCGGAGGAGTCCTTATGCAGGAAGGAAGTGTGATCTGTTATGAGTCCCGAAAATTGAACGAGCATGAAGTCAACTATGTGACCCATGATCTAGAGTTGGCTGCCATAGTGCATGCCTTGAAAATGTGGAGGCATTACCTCCTGGGAAGAAAATTTGTACTTATGACAGATCACTGTGGATTGCGATACCTATTTGATCAACCAAAGCTCAATGCTAGAAAAGCTAGGTGGATGGCCCTCCTTAGCGAGTTTGATTTCGAGATCAAACACATTAAAGGAAAGGAAAATAGGGTGGTTGATGCCCTTAGTAGAAGTATGAAAACAATTCACCTGGCAGCGGTGAGCACCTGCGAGACAGATGTCAAGGAAAGAATCAGAAATGCACAAAAAACAGATCCCTTCGTCCAAACCGTGACCATGTATCTACAGCGAGAACCCGCCGGAGTAAAATATGAAGGCTATCAGATGATCGACAAAGGTCTACTCACTTACAGAAACAGATTTTATATTCCAGCGTGTGACGACTTGAAGAGGTTCATTATGGATGAACTACATAAAAGACCCTATACTAGTCATCCAGGATACCAGAAGATGATCACTGCCACCAGGAAACAATTTTATTGGCTTGGATTGAAGAAAGACATAGCCGAGTACTTAACCAAATGCATAGAGTGCCAACAGGTTAAAGCAGAACATCGACACCCAACAGGATTATTGCAACCTTTACCAATCCCAAAATAGAAATGGGAAACCATATCCATGGATTTCATCACTGGATTACCAACCTGAACCAAACAAAATGACGCCATTATGGTGGTGGTGGATAAATTGAGCAAGTTTTCTCACTTAATCCCCGTCAAGTCAACTTGCAAGGCAATCGATATCGCCCATATATTCATGAAAGAGATATTTAGACTGCATAGTATGCCAAAAGAGATCGTGTCTGACAGAGACACGAAATTTACTTCCAACTTTTGGAAATCACTGATGGTTGGTTTAGAGACCAAGTTGTTGTTTAGCACCGCCTATCACCCTCAAACCAACGGACAGACAGAAAGAGTGAATCAAATACTAGAAGATATGTTAAGGATGCATGTAATGCATCAACCCAAGAAGTGGGAAGACTACCTACCACTGGTAGAATTCGCCTACAACAACG
>ML777665.1:564201-581103 GCA_009831015.1 Picea engelmannii
ATCTAAGAGCTCAAAGACATTACACAGATCTACTATACAAAGCTGAAGAAAACCAACAGAATAACCTATTGGGCTGATACCCACAAGAGAAGGAAAGTTTCCTCAGAGGATCATTCAAGCCATGTTTTATGAGGTGATATGGTGTAGGGATGTCCAGTCACAGTAAGACCAAGGGCAGGTGTTGTATGTGGGTGCCTTTGTAGGAGGCGAGTTGTACTCGTCATGGATGTGTTTTTTCCAAGCCCCTTTATTGCCTTTATTTTTCATTTATTCTTTCCTTTCTTTTTTACTTCAAGGTCTGACCAGAGGACACTGCCTTGGCATGGTGACCAAAGCTGACAGTGTTACCCACTGGTATCTTCACAAAAATGATAAGGTTGGCCCGTGATGAGACCCCCTTTCCCTTGGCCATGCAACCAAAGGTCACTGCCTTGGCGTGGTGACCAGATAATGGCAATGTCATACTGTTGGATACCTATGAACATAATGGGTCGGCTCGTGATGAGACCTCCCATCCTCTTGGTTAGGTCTTGTTTTGTTATTTTTCTTAGGGTCCCTTTAGTTTCTTATCGAGAGGCCTTTTATTGCCTTCTCGGGGATCCCTGGGCGAAGCATCTCTAGGTTTCATTTCCTATGACTTTTATCTTTTACCAGCTGCCTTTACCCCCTAGGCCTTTAGCCCCTTCTTCCCACAAGACAAAGTGTAACCCCAAAGGTCATCCTAATGGCCGGACTAGGGGAATGGGATGGATGAATGGGAGATAAGATGTAAAATGATATAATGGTGGGAGCGGACGATGGCTCTGCAAATCCCCTTTGGTGGCTAACCAAAACCCATGAATACGAGCTTGCTAAGTCAATTCACCCCAACAATGGTCAAGTGGATTAGTGTAAGATCCAAGCAGTCATCAGAAATGAAAAGGAACCTAATGCATATACAAGAAGGTTATAATGATCAAACATGACACATACCATGATACCTCGGACCAATTACCTCATGGAGCAAGAGTCCTCTCTGATGCAAGTCGAAGTTGATGGTGATGGAAGTTGTTGCTGCTAACAGGACAAGTTTGGCGAAGAAAAGAAGGATGGACCCTCCAGGGCCATGCTCAGGTGAATCCAGCTCTCGACACTTCATGTCTAGGACCTGTGGGCCTCGAGACATGATCTCCTAGTTATCCCTAGTTATTGGGGATAACAGGCCTGACTCCAATCCCCAACAATTTGAAACCTTCACAGTTTGTGTGTTACACCCTAGAGCCAATCTCCCAGATCTACCTTTGACATCCATTGTTACAAACTGTCAACCGGGGAACAAACTCTCCAAGCAATATTTTACTTCCTCCCCTTCCCCCCAAGTATCCCGTAAAAGCAATATATCAGGATGTTCAGAAATGACCACCCTTTTTAACGCTGGTCTTTTTAGGGGACCAACCAAACCCTTACAATTGAAATACATACACTTCATCTTTGACCCTTCCTCTAGGCTTGCACTGCTCTAAGCGCCCATTCAATTGACTGTTGTTTACATGCTAAAATGTCACTCTTGGATTTTGATTGAGCTTTTGAAATCAGGGACTTCCTCCCCCGTTCTCCTTTATCCAACGACCTAATAACCTCCTTGCCCAAACCACCTGAGGTCTTTTGGGATCGGAGGAAGCATCGAGAGGATGAGTTCTCTGAAGATGAAGAGGAGGAATCCTCTTCAATATTACATAACCTCTTAGAGCTCGGGATTTCGGCCAAAGATTCTCCAGTCGTAGGGATATCCAATGGTTTAGACATATTTTGAAAGGGCCTTGTAGAGATGGATAAGTTTATGAGAGCCTCCAACCGCTCATTGCCTGCTAAATTAAAATTATTTATTAAAACATTAAAAGGAAGAGTAGGAGACAAAGGGTTACCCGTGATCAGGCCCTTCGAGCTAACCAACACTGGCTTTACAACGCTTAATCCAACGTCCAAATCTGCTACTTTGATTTCTTGATCTGGTGCTAGGTATGGCCTCCCCCGTTGAGAGTCAATGTTTCCCTGATCTTCAACCCATCTTGGCTCTGGGCTTATCTTAACCACCTCTTCGATGGTCGTTGTTTGCCTTCCTTCTTCCTCCCTGATAGTACCTTTTTCCATGTCAACTTTATGCACCATGCCTCTGGTTCTCAGCGAAAGCTTGCAGTCCATAACCAAATGCCCATATTGGTGGCATCTTCGACATCTAAAAGGTACATTTTCGTAATCCAACTTTTGGGTATGGGAGTACAAGCCCCATTTTAGATCGACTTCTTCACCCAAACCTTCTCTGACATTCAAGCATACTAGGATCCTCGCCACTTTCCTTTGTTTTGTTTCCTCAAAGGTCATATTTGCTTCCAGAAACTCCCCTAAAAAATTCCAATTGGATTTGAAGTGTTCCAATGTTCAGAACTGCATGGGCAAAACCGGAAAACGAACCCAAACCAAAATTTTATCCATTCTCTCTTTGCTCGCATCAAAGAGAGGGTTTTAAGGCTTCAAGAGTAGGGGAGAGTTGTTGACATTCCAATGCTTACCCAACACCCACTTTGCATGTTCCGGCTGTAGAAAATTGAAGGCAAACTAGTTCCTTGTCAGTTCTATGATCTCGCTCCTTCCAGGAAAAATGCACCCAATCAATCATCGTTTTTAGGGCAAAATATCTACCACTTGCTCTTCCTACAAGGGTTTGATTTGCCATTCAAATCACTTGGTTGAAACCTACGTCTTCTCCAAGAACAAGACTCCCTAAATTTCCTTTGGATTTTAAGCTTTTCCGCTTCCGGCTCTGCCATACACTCGACTTCCGCCCTTGTCCATTTACTGTTGTTCCTTCATTATAACCTGGAGAACCTGAAACCCTAAGGGGCAACCCATTATTCTCCTTTTGCCCACTGCAACCACAGTGTTCTTCTGCATCTATGAAGGTCGAAATGAAACATGAAGAGGATAAATTCGTATTGAGCACAATCTGCTCAGGCAGGGGCCAGGACGAAAAGCTATCCAAAGTCCCCATATCTGTTTCCACCTCCAAGACACCTAACTCCCCAACAATCCGGCCCACATTCCCAAATCCCTCCTATGCAGATAAGGGCGATGAAAGAAGAAAATCGTCTTCCGCCGGAGCACTCCAATCGACTACAAAATCCTCTTGGGGTCTATGGGAATGGAAAGACCCTGCCTTTGGAAGTAGAGGCCTTGTTGGCTATAGTCTTGTGAAAACCCCTGTTTCTACCTCAATACCAACCTTGAGCTCAAAAGACAGAAAAGAAGACAAAGAAGTGGAGTTACCTCGGTAGGTGTAAACCCCCCCTTCCAAAAATGAAATCTGTTGAGTCGTAGCCCCTATCTCTCCCATCCCGACAACCCATCCCTCGCAACTTCCACCTGTCACCGCCTAGATTTCGCTCCCTTCCAGATGGTCAGTGGAATAGTCCATGTACTCCTCCGTCTCCATGCTGGCACCCCTGTGCCCTGCCCATTTCACCGCTAATCTTGCCCGTCAGAAAACTCCTCAACGGTCTGTTCCCTCCTACCCAAACCCTAGCCATAGACTGAGCCCTAGCCGCCATATGTTATTTTTATTTAAATCGTTAATGAACTCTGGAAAGTAAATATTTATTTTCTTGAAGGTTTAGTAGAAAATTTATAGCCCATAAATCACCATCCCGGACAACGAAAATAAAGTTCCGCTGCATCACGTTGGAGTCTCCTATCCTCGCCTCCTTGAACGCTTGTAACTCACCTTACAAATATTTGCTTATCATCAATTTATAACTATCGATTTATCATACAACATGAGTGAGTCTAATGGTTAAGAACATGTGTTTCCTCTTAAGAGGTCACAGGTTCAAATCCAGAGGGGGTAGGGTATATATACCTTCGTAGACCCAGTCAAATCCCTGGGCGGAGGGGGTCCTTTATCCCACAAACAAAGGGGTCTCATACACCAATTTGGTGTGGTAGCTTGACCTTAAAAGATGATTATTATTATTATTATTAGGAAATCATCTATATATACAATTCACATATTCCCGTCTCTTCTTTTTGCTGCAGGCATCATCCTCACGATCGAGCTCATACATTATCATTCATGGCATCCGTTGCTCAGGTGTGTGGACTTTCTGTGCTATTTGTTTCCTTGCGCAAAAGTCTAAAAATTGAGGAGATTACAGACAACATATACATATGCAATAATTTTTTTCGCAGCTATTTTACATATATATTCCCGTTTTCTTCCCTAAAACACTAAACTTCATTTTGATTACTTCATCCCATCACGCTTTTTTCTTCTGATTAAGAGAAGATGGATTCTGTGAAAAACTCAACATATAAGAGTAGTCTGAGGAGGGTAGTCATCAGTGTGTGTAGTCACAGAAATTTAAATTTGGACTGCAGTGGAATTTCTGGCTAACCGGGGATTGAGTGAAATGGTTGGGATCGCCGAGACACACAAAGGATGGCTGGTAATGGGGATTTAGAGTATAGTTGCGGTGCTGTGGTTTAGTGCGTTGAGTGGGCAGGGGTCGGATGGATATGGATTATAGGATTTCGGAATTTCTAAACTATAGGTGCATCGATGCCTTTGAAAGATTACAGACTGCTTAATTGCCTCTGGCGGGCTATTGTTGCTGTCGGAAATTGGAATACATAGGAGACACGAATTCTTTTAAATTTTAACCAAAAGTTGTGGAGTATTGTTTTTTGGAAAATATGCTTCGGATTATCACTGTGTGGCAAAACGTACCCTTTCCCATGATGGGAGTATTACAATGGAATATAGCTGGCTTACACCACTTTCAAAAGATCCCTCAGGCTGAGAAGCTGGATAGGGTTTTCTATTCTACCAAATTGACCTAGGAATTGCACCTGACCCCAATCGCATGAAATGGCCTGCTTGTATAAGCAAGATGGCCCACATGGGGCGAAATGTATCTGTGGGGGGTTTGAAACATCACCGCTTTACTATCGAACCAAGATCCGTTGACAGTGATATGTTTTTGATGTCCATTGTGTATTGATCATCATTCTTCCTGGCTGCACCTTATGGATTAGATGTGGGTGATGGATCCAATCCGTCTCCAGCTCAATTAAACAGGTTTTGTTTGTTTGGTAAGCGAGGTTTTTTCCAACCAGTGGTTACTGGTAGACTTCCTGCTGAGTTGCATCCATTCAGATTTCAATGGTACATAACCCTTAATGCCGTAGATGGATTTATTTAGTCTGTCAAAAGTGGCTGTAGTTAGCTTGCTTTGCTGTAGTTTCAACTCTGTCTATGCCCTTCTAAGTTCTAAACTGTCAAGTTTGAGCTCACCATGCTTTGCCAATGTAGAGTTACGAGGTTCGAAAAAATGCTATAATATCTGTAAAGGTGACGTTGGGTTTTGATTCTTAGAAGTGCAAAAGAGAGGATAGAAAAAATGTGCAGCCACCTGTGGCATTTCTTGTGGGAATCTCTTAGTCTACATTTCTTGTAAAAGATATAAAATAAAAGAAGAAGAAAGGAAAAATAAGCTTACTCAAGCCTTGATTAGTACTTTAGATTTAGGATTATATTATTTGTGCTCATCATGTTTGAACTAATCTGTACTTTAGTCTTCTGGGAGTCTAATGCAAACAATAATTATTAAATTATCTTCTGTACGCATGATTTGGACTAATAGCCTCGTCTCTAGCTTGTATTATCTATATACTTTTTTTATTTGAAAAATACGTTTTATATTTACAGAAAAATATTTACAATCAGAAAACCAAAAATAGGAAGGGTATATACAATGACCATCATAACCTCTTCTGGAGAGCTACTAAGGCAGAAATAAAAGCAGAGTACTCAGTGTGATCCAAAGATTGAACATATTTGATCAGCAAAACTCCTTTTTCCAACAACTGATGACGAACCTCATCCTTCCATACTGAACTGAAGGCAAACAAGGAGCAATGTTCATGATAAAAAAACAAGTTTACTTCACAGCTTCCATAAAACAAAAAGCACCACTCTCCTCAAACAATGCCAAAGCCCATAAAAGGCAGTATGAACAAAAGTTCAGCCATCACCAAACAACGCTACTTGCCAATGAATCTTGCCTTGAAGAGGCTCCGAGTACCGATCCTCAAACCAACTCCAGCACCATCTAGCAAACTAGTAGTCCCAAAAAATATGCCTAACTGTTTCTGGATGCTTACAAATAGGACAAAGGCCATCTGATAAACCAGTCTTGGCCAACCTGTTTGATATTATGGTAGTTAAGGGAGGTATTAACCTCCAATTGTAACCTTTGATGAGACTAGAATATTCCGGGAAGCAAGAGAAACCCTAAAGCGTTGGATAATAACCTTAGAAGACAAGTCAGCTTAATAGAATAATCAATATTGAGTTATTAGCCCTTAGGAAGAGAAGTCGGCCCAGTCAGTTAAGATGGAGTAGTATAAATAGAGGGTGCTAGAGCTCATTTGTCACTCACTCACTCACGACTGCATAAGGACAAGAAGTGCACATGAGTGAAGGAGAATTGCAACTGTTGCAATAGTGATCTTGTCTTGGGTTATTGGTTTGGACTTTCTACTTGGTCTTTGGTTATCCTTTCTTGGTGCGCTAGCCTTGGTTGGCTATTGGTCTGCTACCGGAATTATTCTATCTGTCAAGGTTAAGGTGCTCGGGGGTGGCTTTTGTGCCTATGGTTGGGTGACAATATTGCTATATTGTCTATGGTGAAACGAGCACACCCATTTTTCTAACAGGTTATGGGCTCACACCTCCTTCAGTCAGTCTAACCACTAGAAGGAAGCTAAGCCATAAAATTATCAAGCTCGTTGAAGAACTGCTGCTAGGGTTTCTAGCAGGTGCAGTTACTAAAGCACTGCCTCTAGGGTTACTAGCAGGTGCAACTGCAAACCCTAAAACCCCTTGCCCAACACCTTATGATGAAACACTTTACTCAAGGAGAGGATATTCTAGTGCACCTTAGTCCAGTGCACCTATTGGCACTCTCAGAATGCAAAAACGACAAGGTTGACATTTGACCAGTCAAAGTCAACATTTGACCCGTCAAAGTCAAAGTTTAACCAACTATCAGTCAACAAAAATCATGAATGAAAAGGCAGATCATCTACACTTTTAAGCTCTTACAGGAACTCTTGAAGATGACATGTGGATAATTGACAGTGGAGCTTCCAGGCACATGACAGGAAACCAGGTCAGACTCTCCAATTTGAATGAAAAGAAGACATCTCACAAAGTAGAACTTGGAGACAAGAACACCTATCTAGTCAAAGGAATTGGTCAAGTGTCCATCAAATTGGAATCAGGTAACAATGTTCATTTGAGTAATATCTTATATGTACCTGGTTTAGAAAAGAATCTTGTATCTATATCTTGCCTAGAAAACAAAGGAAATAGAATAGCCTTTGTAGATGGTGAAGTACTATCTTGGTCTAGAGACTCCAGCATAGAGAATGCTAGAGTTATTGGAACTCGTGAAGGCAGATTATACAAACTACTAGAATGTAATGATGAAGCTCTTGTACACGGTGAAGTCAATCCTAGTGAACTTTGGCATAGAAGGTATGCTCATCTTAACTATCAAGCATTACCTTTCCTCAAGAAAATGGTTGAAGGAATACCATAAATACAATCTACACATGAAGGAATTTGCAGAGGATGTGCACTTGGTAAAAATGTTAAGAAGCCATTCTCAAGTAGTGATAATAGATCTAAGGAAATCCTAGATCTAATACATTCAAATGTTTGCGGTCTGATGCCAATCAAATCTTTAGGAGGTTCTCTTTATTATGTAACCTTCATAGATGATCACTCAAGAAAGGCTTGGTTATAACTCTTGAAGACAAAGGATGAAGTTTTCAACAAGTTTCAAGAAATCAAAGCAGAAATAGAAAACCTCACAAGCAAGAAAATCAAGACTTTGAGAACAGATAATGGAGGAGAATACACATCCAAGGAATTTGTTGCCTTTTGCAAATGAACAGGGATTAGGAGGGAGCTAACCATTCCTCATAATCCTCAACAAAATGGTGTAGCAGAAAGGAAGAATAGATCCATTGATGAAACCGTGAAGACACTAGTGAATGATCAAGGTTTATCCATGTATTTATGGGGAGAAGCAACCATGACAACAATATATGTTCAAAACAGAAGTCCCCACCACATATTGAAGGATATGACTCCAGAAGAAGCCTTCTCAAGAAATAAACCTAATGTGGAACACCTAAGAATCTTTGGGTGCCCTGTTTACATTCATATCCCCAAGGATAAAAGGAAGAAACTAGAATCCACAGGAAAGAAGGGCATATTTGTTGAATATAGTGAATCCTCCAAACCCTACATAATTTATATTCAAGAACAACATAAGATTGAACTCAGCAAAGACGTAACTTTCAATGAAAAGATGGCTTTCAATAAATCTATAGAAGAAGCCATGGAAGAAGAATATGAAGAGCCTAAAGAAGATAGCACTTGTCTTCCAGAAAGTCAGAATGAAGAACCATAACAACTTGATCATCCGATGCAACCATGCGAACCTATTGAATCAATCATTGTACCCAAAACTAGAAAACGTCCAACTTGGCTTGAAGCTACTCTACAAGAAGCCGAAAGACTCAAAGCTCCAAGTGGCACTTTCAGAGAAAGCAAGAAGCCCCAAAAGATTCTCCAACTATGCAACATGTATGACAAAACTTATAAATGAAGAACCCACCACGTTTAGAAAAGTAGCTCAGAAGAAACAATGGAAATAAGCCATGACAGAAGAATACCAGTCTATCATGAAAAATGATGTGTGGGAAATCGTGTCTAGACCCAAAGAAAAATTAGTGGTAACTTCAAAATAGGTCTATAAGATCAAACATGTAGTAGACGAAAGTGTGGACAAATACAAGGCAAGGTTCGTAGCTAGAGGGTTCTCCCAGAAGGAGGGAGAAGATTATGATGAAACCTTTGCTCCTGTTGCCAGATATACTTCTATTAGAGCTGTTATGTCTCTTTTTGCTTCCATGGGATGGAGTCTACATCAGATGGATGTAAAGACAACTTTTCTCAATAGAGCAATTGAAGAAGTATACATTGAACAACCTCAAGGTTTTGAGGTACATCCTAGAGACACTCATGTTTGCAGATTAAAGAAAGCCCTGTATGGACTCAAGCAAGTTCCAAGAGCTTGGTATGCCAGAATTGACAGTTACTTAATAAGACTTGGTTTCTCTAAGAGTCATGCAGATCCAAATCTCTACTACAAGGTTGTGAACAATGTACCTATGATTCTACTACTATATGTCAACAATTTATTCTTAACAGGTGCAAAGTCTCTCATCACCCAGTGTAAGAAGGAATTAGCTTCTGAGTTCGATATGAAAGATCTTCGTCTCATGCACTATTACCTGGGACTAGAAGTATGGTAGAAGCGTGGTGAAATCTTGCTTGGATAAGGAAAGTATGCAGTGAAAATTCTTCAGAAATTTGGAATGATGGATTGCAAATCCATGGCCACTCCTATGACCACAGATATAAGAAAAGTAAGAGACTCGGTCCTTGATGTATCTAGTGGATACTCTACCAGATATTTTCTTTGTTATAAACAATTTAAGCCAGTTCTAGGTGGAACCCAGACATGAGCACTGGATAGCTGCAAAGCATGTTCTAAGATATATTCGTGGGACGCTAAATTATGGTTTAAGATACACCTTATCTAGTAATATACAACTTCATGGATTCAAAGATTCAGATTGGGCAGGGAGTGAAAAAGACAAAAGGAGTACTTCAGGGATGTGTTTCAGTTTGGGCTTTGCTATGATATCATGGGCCAATAGGAAACAAAAGTCTGTCGCACTTAGCACAACAAAAGAAGAATATATCGCAGCATGTACTGAAGCAGTATGGCTGAGGAAGATGATATTTGGATTATTTGATCAGGTACTAGATTCGATTGTAATATACTGTGATAATCAAAGTTGTATGAGGCTATCATAACGCCCAATGTTTCATGACCGGTCGAAACATATTGAGATCAAATACTACTTTATTCGTGATAAAGTCCAAGAAGGAGAAGTGAAACTCCAGTATATCTCCACAGATGAGCAGGTAGCATATATTTTGACAAAGACTTTGTCCAAGATAAAGTTTTCGTATTTAAGGGACAAGATGGGGCTCGTGGAGATAACTCCCTTAGCTGAAAGGAAAGAGATGGCTCCCCAGGTTGGGAGGGAGCATTGATATATTATTGATTCATGGGCAGTCATTTTCCATTTTGGAAAATGGTCCAGGTTGGGCAGTTCCTTTCCAGTCCGAAAAGTGGTTCGAGATTTCTGACGAACATGCATTTTCTAGTTCGGAAAATGGTCTAGATCGGACCGTCATTTTCGTAATGAAAATGGTCTGATAGATTGCTGATGTACCATAGACAACGATTCCCCTTATGGCTAGTGTGGGGGAATGGTCTAGGACAGTCATTCTTCTTGGCAGTCACTCTGAGTAATGGTAAAGTAGAATGGTCTGCCTCGCCGGGCAGTCATTCTTTCGAAATTCACAGTTGTGAGCAGTTTCGAAGAATGGTCCATTTTGAAGGTTGGTGCAGGACAGTCATTTCCTTAGGAAATGGTCCGGATAGTCATTCCCTAGGGTAGACTCATTCTCTCGAGGTTGCACTATGATTAGTGCCGGAGGAATGACCTAGTTAGGTGAATGGTCCAGGTTCAACAATCGGGGACATGAATTCCCTATGGTAGAGTCATTCTTTCCAGGTTGCACTATGATTAGTGCTGGAGGAATGGCCCAGTTAGGTGAATGGTCCAGGCTCAGAAATCAACGACAGTCATTCTTCTGTGCTTGGGAAGAATAGTCCAGATAGCCCATGGCTGATGTGTTACTTTCTGAGGGCAGATACTGTTCCATATCTCACAAATGTGAGTGGAAGAATGGCCCAGATAACTCAACTTGTATCATGATATTGTTTATGCAGATTGATATAAGATGATATGATTGTTGTAGACACTGTATGTCTCTGGACAATAGTTGTATGCTACTATGGTGGATGTGATCCACTGGTAGTGACTGTGTGTCACTGGTTAGTAGCAGCGTGCTACTGAGAGTGGTTGTGTACCACCGGATAGTAGTTGTATACTACTATGTATAGACACAGTTGTGTTCTATTGGATGGAATTGTTCTGATTGCCATGGAGATTATCTAGTTGGATAAGTGATGATGGTGCTCGTGATTTGATCATGAGATAGCTTATGTGGCTATGATGATGCTACTGGTTGAATGGTCTGTTTGTGCTCAAGACCATTGCCTTTAATACCTTCCTAGCTAGGAGGGAGTGTTGATATTATGGCAGCTGAGGGAGGTATTAACCTTCACTTGTAACCTTTGACGACATTAGAATATTCCGGGAAGCAAGAGAAACCCTAAAGTGTTGGATAATAACCCTAGAAGACAAGTCAGCTTAATAGAATAACTAATATTGAGTTATTAGACCCCAGGAAGAGAAGTCGGCCCAGTTAGTTAAGATGGAGCAGTATAAAATTATAAATAGAGGGCGCTAGAGCTCATTTGTCACTCACTGACCCACGACTGCATAAGGACAAGAAGTGTGCATGAGTGAAGGAGAACTGCAACTGTTGCAGTAGTGATCTTGTCTTGGGTTATCGGTTTGGACTTTCTGCTTGGTCTTTGGTTATCCTTGCTTGGTGCGCTAGCCTTGGTTTGCTACCAGAATTATTCTATCTGTCAAGGTTAAGGTGCTCGGGGGTGGCCTTTGTGCCTATGGTTGGGTGACAATATTGCTATATTGTCTATGGTGAAACGAGCACACCCATTTTTCTAACAACCTGGCCTTAGACGAAGCCCCTGATAGATGACAAGTCAAGCAAACACTCTTAGGTTATAAGATGGCCAAATAGTCTAAACATTGTGTAGGCACTTCATGCAATGCTCCTTTGAGTCCTTTAATACCATCGGGTGTTGAGGATTGGAGAGAGAGAACGTTGTGGATGAAGAATTGAATACAAACTACGAAAATCATATTGTAGTAACAGTCGACCAAAACTCCATCCCCAATCTTCCAGAAGGGCCTAACATACTAATATTCATCTTAAATAATTTAGACTTCGGAATGAGGGCACACAACTCCCTAATCAAGAGAAAATCAGAAGAAAGAAGCCCGTGTGCTTGAGCAAGAGGATGCCACTCCTTTTAGGCGTGAGTACCTGGATCCCATAGATCACACTAGAAAAAAGATGCCTTTCTTGCTTAGTCTACACACCTAAAAGTGTGGCTTCTTCGCAACGCACACCCTTTGCTCTCTCCAATTCCAAATCGACCGGCAAGTTACGTCCGAACTAACCTTGCTACCCTCCCAATGCCATCAAACCAACCTCACTATAGAGCTCCAAGTGGACTTAAATGCTACCAAAGATGAGAGATCCCGAAAATTGAAAGAGGGGGGGAGTGGAGATATTGTGACAACTCACACATATCAAAAGAATCCTGAACTCAACCAATATGCTGTGCTGACCTTAACTTGTGATTAAAATGTGCCCAGGCATTGAACCTTCCAAACATTGCACCACCCACTTAGCAGCCAAGTCCCCCTTCGTCCTTGGGCATGGTGCAAACATCCCAAGGAACTAATGGTAGGCCGCACTCAACACCATACTTTGACCACTAATAAGTTTGCAAGCGCTGCTGTGTTGATTTTTCATTAAGCTAGGCTCAAGCATGAAGTTCATTCCATTTTTTAGCATTTTACTTGAACCATAGACATTTGCAGTTTCACCATTAACCTTGAGAGGCAACATCAATCAAGCCAAGTCCCCCTTCGTCCTTGGGCATGGTGCAAACATCCCAAGGAACTAATGGTAGGCTGCACTCAACACCATACTTCGACCACTAATAAGTTTGCAAGAGCTGCTGTGTTGATTTTTCATTAAGCTAGGCTCAAGCATGAAGTTCATTCCATTTTTTAGCATTTTACTTGAACCATAGACATTTGCAGTTTCACCATTAACAATTTGTTGCAGCAACCAAGATCACAAGAAGAAATACCATGCACAAATACACAAGAAGTATCCTAGGAAACCCTTCTCAACAAGGGAAGAAAACCCAACCAATCCTTTGCTATATTCTTCAAGAGAAAGACCTCCCACACCATAAACCTAGCACACAAAAGGGTGCTCACAAAACCCTAGAAGACTAGCGCCCAAGAGAGGTGTGCACTTTTCTCAAGAACAAGTGCTTGCTGAAATTTCCAAACTCACACTTGTGTTATGGTTCCTCAATGGGGAATCTACCTTTATTTATGTTAGACTGAGTATATCAAAAGTAGTGTCTATTGGCACAATAGGGTCGACCTCAATAGCTCACAATATAATTAATAATTTCCATATTAATTATCTTTTACATTATTATCTTTCACTTTATGGTGGGGTCGACCTGTACCCTTTACATCACAAATAGGGTTACAGGTAAGTCTGACTCTTGAACAATATAGCAAGGGATCTCATACACCCTCTAGTGCTCAGCCACTAGGGGCACATCCAGCTGTGCTCAGACACAGGGATATCCACATCTCTATGTCACTGCATCTCACAGGAGAATCACACTCACTAGTGCTCAGCCACTAGGATCACGTTCACCTGTGCTCAACCACAGGCACGTCCAACTCAGCAGATCACTTTTTCACTGCGTCTCACAGGAGAATCATCTGGAGTATCACATCTTCTCAACTCTCTGCACAGAGGAGACCAATACATCGTTTCATCTTCGTCTCAGAGAGAACGACACACCCAACTCATGGGCTTCCTTACCCCACACAGGGGCACACAACATTCCATCTCCGTCTCAGAGAGGAACCACACACCCAACTCATGGGCTTCCTCACCCCACACAGGGGCACAACGCTCCATCTTCGCCTCATAGAGGAACCACACACCCATCTCATGGGCTTCCTCACCCCACACAGGGGTACAAAGTTCCAGCTCCGTCTCAGAGAGGAACCACGCACCCAACTCATGGGCACACCCAACTCATGGGCTTCCTCTCAGGTCGACTCACTCAGTCTGTGTCCTAGAGGATGTCTCACGCAACTGTAATCATCAACATGCTGAAGCTGCCAAAATTGGGTCTTGCTGAGGCACTGACAAGAAACATAATAGACATAGAAATTGGAGACAACCCAATCCCAAAGGTGATACCCAAATATCTGACAACAACTCCTAGACAAATATGGGACTAGGTGGCGAGAATCCGTTAAGGAGGAATCCAAACCAAGAATCCAATAATTAGTTTTATGAGCATTGACCATAGCCCCTAAAGCAACACAAAAGGTATCCAAGCACGAAAGAGCTCCATCAACAAACTCCTGCTTGGATCAATATCAGTATGTTATCGGATCAGTATGTTATCTTCTCGTTTCTTTAATAATTTGATAACCCCAACCTCTTTGTCCTTGTATTTGTCTAAGTCTTCCTCTAAAGCGAAAGGCAAATCATCAGGGGAAAATACAGGAAGACTTTCTTTGGTTGGCTCATGTGTTTCGCTAGTTCCTATATCATCCCCTTCCCATTTGACGAAGCCAACTCCTCTCCTTCTAAACCTTATCAAATAGTCATCTTCTTGTGTAGAAGAGTAATCAACCCAGTCTTTAGAGATGTCAGAGGCATCATCAGGATAATCACCCCAATTTGTATCTCTTTCTTGTTCCAGAACAATGGGGCGGGATCCTACCAAAGCACTATCCCTTATGTATGTTTCGTGCAAATGCAACACCTTGTCATTACCTAGTGCAATATTGTTCTCGTGATTGCTAGGAATATTCTGGTCACCCTTTCCCTTAGTCCATGTTATCTCACTAATATTGTCTTCTTCTATCAAGGGAAGAGTGGGCCATCCTTGAAATAAGCATGGATCTACCGAGCTGTAGTCACTATGTCCTTGATCATCTATTAGTAGGGAAGTGAGAAAGGGTGTTTGCTCCTTTTGCTCAAAATGACCAGTTTGTAATAGTGTGGAAGTTTCTTCGAACGATAGTTGGTCATTTGGGATTTGCTTTGTCAAAGAAGGGGTTTCCAACATTTCACGAATCCTTCTAACCTTTTGTAAGATATAGCCCATATTAGTGCTCACGTTGGTCCTATTATTGCTAGGTTTTGGGAATTGTTGGGGTAGATTTCTAGCATACACTTGGGGCTCTTCAAGCTTTACCCTTGAGTTCTCATTTGTTTAGCCCAAGTATTCAATCCTAGGCTTCCTCATGTCTTGATTTTCTTGGATTTGACTTGTCGTGAACAAGGTGAATATGGAATCTACAAAATTAGGTTTCTCATGAGTAGCCTTTGGGTGATAACGTTCAAAATAAGAGTCCTTGCATGACCAGGGCTTAGGATCATCTTCTTGTCTTACAACATTTTGTAGGTCCAAAGTGTTCAAACAAATTTGTTCTCTTGGAGTATTAGATTTTATTGTTTGAGGAGGTTTCATAGAAAGAGGCTTTTGGATTTGTGATAGTGACCTTTCTAACCACATGATTCTTTCAAAGGTACTTAGATCCTTAGAGGGTTCATGTTGTTTTGAAAAATTTAAAGCATCTTTCATGTTTGAGAAACCTGTGCTCCATTTCCTATGGAAAGTATTGTTTTCTACCTCTAGAATCTCTGGGAGGTCATGCTCTAGTCCTCCCATGCTTTCCTTATTTAGCTCCCAGATGTCATCATTTTTCAAAAAATTGACTTGATGGGTGGCACTATTGAATTTAGCTCCCAGATGTCATCATTTTTCAAAAAATTGACTTGATGGGTGGCACTGCTAAACTTAAGATTCTCTTCCATCTAGCAGGCAACATCTTGAGCTTCTTCTAGGGTTGAAGGTAATCTATCCTTGAGGGTAAGTTGTAAAGTTCCTTCAAAGGAGTTAAGGTAATGTTGGAGAATAGTGCTCTTTGGGAGAAAATTGGGCTGAAGTTTGCTAATGAGAGTGTTGAACCTATCATTGAATTCCCTAACGTTTTCGTCTGTTTGTTTGCAAACTTTGAGGTATTGAGAGTAAAAGGAGGCCATACTTTCTTCTTTACACCATCTGTCCTTGAAAGCTCTTTCAAGATCTGCAGGGGTTTTGATGCTTCCATTCGGGAGACCATTAATCCAGCCTCTGACACTCCCGATGAGTGAGCTTGCAAAAAGCCTCATGAAGGTGTCAGGGTGTTCTTCTCCCGATTGGTGAAATTCATATGCCTCATAAAACTTATTCCAATGTGAATTGCCATAAGATCCTACTTCTCCCGAGAATTTAGGTATCCAGGAATCAACCTCTTTGGGGAGATCATGTAATCCTCCCTGGGTGTTTGTTAAGTCCAAAGGGCCAAAAAGTTCTTTGTGAGACTGTTTAGGAGGATCTATAGGGGTAATAGGAACTGCGGGAGAAGAAGAAAGTGTGAACTGACGTCCGCTATGGGTCGTCATTTGTGAAGTCGCCATATAATTTTCTTGAAACTATCAAAAGGGATGAGAGGATCACCCTCAGTGGAGTCATCAGGTAAGCTTTGTAAAATAAAGGCTTTTGAGGAAAGGCTTACCGAAAAGTGTCGTCTTTGAGGAGAATTAACTCAGTGTTCCCCGGCAATGGTGCCAAAATGTTATCGCACAATTTGTACTTTGATCAAAGGAAAGGTTAACGGAAGGGCAAATTGGCATAACAAAGGTTATCCTATTACTGTCACCTCAATAGGATGCCTCTGTGATGTCCCGTCCCCAAGATTAGGCCAGCAGGGAGTGACTTAGTAGTCTATATGTTCCCGTAGACTATAGTCAGGCACAAACATGGAACCAGATGGAGAAATAAGGAGGAATTAAGGCTAAACGATAAATTAAGCCAAAATACTTAGGAAAAG
>ML777665.1:588600-603211 GCA_009831015.1 Picea engelmannii
CAACTTACTAGGGCATCCTGTCATTCCCCCTAGGTGTGGACAAGTGGAAAGGCATAAGGTCCAAGCACACGTTAGAAGTAAAAAGAATTAAATGCACATATTCAAATGTTTTGAGAATCAGAGTGACACATACCATGATACCCGAACTCATTACCTCATGGAGAAAGTCCCACTGCTGTTGAAGGACCAGGTCGATGGGATGGATGCTGCTGCTGCTGACAAGGTGGAGGCATTGAAGAAGAAAGATGGGCCCTCCAGGGCCAGGCTCAAGTCAATATGGCTCTTGGTACTCCATGTCTAGGACCTATGGGCCTCGAGACATAATCTCCTTAGTTATCCCTAGGTTAGGGGATAACAGGGTGTAAGCCCTTTTACTTCCCAAGACAAGTTTCTCTAGGCTAGGGTTTAAGCTAAGAGGATGTATGCTCTTATACTTATCTTAGCAAACTCTTGTATAATCAATGAGATGAAGCAATAAAATGATGAAGACTATGGTGGGGGTGTATGCCCTTATACTTCCCACCTAGCTCCTAGCATAACAATACTTGACTTGAAAAAATGATAGCATAATAGTAGAAAACCATACCAAGATCAAGAGAAATGCCAAGACAATCCACCATAAGAGCTAGAAAAACATCATCCAAGGCTAGCGCCTCACTCCTTCATCAACCATTCATCAATATAGCGATAAACAAGTGCACAAGAGATAAAAAGAGCGGAGTGTGGCACAAATTTCAGACCAAGGCCTCTCACAAGAGGGAGAGTTATCTTTTAAAATGAGATCTTATGATCTCTATTTATACAAAATGTAGCTAACATAGTTTTTCCACATACTTTAGGGTAAAACACAAGATTAGGGGTCAAAAACCCTAATCTTGCCCCTTTTACAAAATAATATTAAACAATTCCTTTAAAATTTCACTTTTGCACGAATAAAACCCTAATTTAGGAGGACATCATTCCTTTAGGGGACGTTTTTCCACTTTGAGGAAGTCGTTGGTGTGGAGAAGCATGGGTAGGCCTCCAAAGGCCACATGTCAAGCATCTAAGCACTCTCATCATGGTGAAGGCCCTCTTCTCCTCAAAACGTCCATGTGTCAAAAGAATGGCACCTCACTACCATGCCCTACCCCCAAAAAGAATGACGTCAAGCTAAAAAATAACACGTTTTGCCCCTCCTGGGCAAATTGTTTGGCAAGTGAGGGATGGGCTAGGTCGTCCAAGTCATCATCAAGGCCTTCCAAGTTTGATCTCTCTCATCTGGCATGCGGGCCCCTGGCATCCAACCTGTGGGCTTGTAGCCCCATGGAAGCTCAAGCTAGGCTTGTTCTCCCAAAATTGTCCACCAACTAGGTCCTGCAAAGACAAATGAACACGCCCTCCAAGGATCTCAAGTCATAATATCATGATAAGTGAATCCAATCAATATATAAGCCATCTAAGCATGTGCATCAAAGATCACTATATCAAACAATTAACAGCTCAAAGACACTATGCGACTTGTCAAGCTTGAATATGGGAGGGTTGACAAGGTGTCCTATTGGGTAGGTGTTGCCCTAGGTTAAGGAGAGTTTCCAAGAGATCCCTCTCTATGCCATGTAAAGTGGATGAAGTGGTTGGGGTCAAGACTCAATGGGCATAGGGCTCATGACATACAGGGGGTCGTAGTGTCTCATTCATGGGTTCCTTTGTAGAGGGTGTGTGGTACCTTCATCCACAATGTACTTTTTCCAAGCCCATCAATTGCCTTTTATCTTTCTTTCTTTATTTTCTCTCAATATAGCATAAGGAGAGGTTGAAGGTCACTGCCTTGGCGTGGTGACCAGATGATGGCAATGTCACCCATGTCACCCACAAACACCTAATGGAAATGAGAAGGCTGGCTCGTGATGATACCCCCTTTCTCTCAGCCATGCAATTGAGAGCCATTACCCTAGTTTGGTGACCAGATGATGGTAATGTCATACCACTAGATATTCATGGATGTGATAGGTCGGCTCGTGATGAGACCTCCCATCCTTCAACTAACCTTTTAAGCATTATTTATTATATTGTGGGTCCCCTTTATTCAAAGATAAGCGTTTTATTGCTTTCTTGGGTGATCCCTGGGTGAAGCATCTGGAAGGTTTATACAAGGCTTTTATCTTTTACCCAACATCAACCCCTCTGGGCCTTTAGCCCCTTCTTCCCATAGAATGAGGAACAACCCCTTCTCGGGTCAATACACCCTAAAATCCCAAGAGATAAGGAAATGGAGGGGAACGTTCCCAACAACAAACCCATCCCCAAAGAAAACCACTTACTAGGGCACAATGTCAACCACCAAGGTGAAGTAGGGAAAAAGGCATAATGTCCAAGCACATATCATGAAATCTAGAGCAATCTAAGATAGAACATAATCAAATGGATTAAATATTGAAATGATGCTCACCGTAATACTGACTTGTACCTCATGGAGCAAGGCCCACTGCCTTCCGGAAGCTAGCTGGTGTGGTGAATGCCATCTGCAAAATTTTGACCATCTGTGGTGGTGAGTGGGTTTTCCATCTGTGCAAAAGGGTATTGCTGGTCATGTAGTCTCTCGACATTCCATATCTGCAACCTGAGGTCCTCGAGACATGATCTCCTTAGTTATCCACAAAATGGGGATAACATGACCAAAATAACATGCCAATAAATTCTAAATCATGCACAAATAAAAATCACAATACCAACAATTTGTGGAAGTTTGATACGAGCATAACAAGGGTTTATTTCTATGTTTACCAAGAGGCTGAATGCGCCATTGAGACAAATACAAAAACTGGTTCCTGTGATGTTCCCTGCATAAGAGAAGAAAAGCTAGAATTGAGAGAAAGAGAAGAGAATCCAAAGAAGTATGCTGCTAAAGAAGAAGATCCAACCCTGATACAATAGAGACACCCTGCTTATATGGACAAAGAGGGCGCATATCCCAAGAAAGGATTCCCTCTAGCCATGCACATGAGTGAATGAGTGAAGGAGAGAGAGAAGCCATGCACCTCAACTGATGGTGAGATGTTCTCATGCACTATTGCCATTTGGAGAGAAGTAACCATGCACACGAGTCAAGCTGAGTGTGACAGCTGTGGATCCGGAGAAGAGTGGAGAGAATCCCAAGTGCTCTGAGTTTAACTGGAGTGTATCTGAGGTGTCACAAGCTGAGGAATCCATGCATGTAATCATAAGTGAGGGATAACTGAAAAAAGAGAGTGGAGGTGCACTAGTTCACTCAAAAGGAACCCGGGGTAGATCAGTAAAAATTGGGGTTTAAGCCTCAGGCATATGCAGCTCCATATACCCTTTGTTGGAGCTGCATAACCTTCTAATCAAATCTCAGGGGAAGTTCTTAGGAAAACTAAAGATAACACAATAATCTTCTTGATAAAAACATCAAAATATTATTGAAATAGGATATGAAGAATCCATGTTTGAACTCTTCGGATCCTTTATGTGTAGAGGGCACCCTTCAATACGTCAAATTATTGCAATCAACCATGCCCAACATACCCGTTAACACATGAATTGATTTAATAAGACTTGGTCCAAATACCTCAAAAGATATCTACCTTACTAACTTCTACACTTGTATATATGGCAAATTACATACATTTACATAAACTTATCTATACAAACAAATTACAAAATCACTAAGAGGGCTTGCCTTACTAATCACTTAAACACACATGCAATGCATAAAGCTATAGGCTAAAGGCTAAGAATCTGATTTTTCAAATGGAAGTAGTTAAATGTTTGATTTTTCCTATTTCACATATGCAAAGCATTCTGACACCTGTTTTCTTGCTCCTATTAGCTGCAAGATCCCATTGCCAATAAGTTATATTATTGGCAATTCAAATTTCAAACAAGATAAATTAATATTATATATTGAAAGTAGTGACCGTGAAGGCTCTAAATCTTCATTAGGTCTGCAAGGATGTTTAGCTGGTTCCTTTTTGTACATTATATGCCTTTTATAAAGGATCCAATTTGTATGCTTTATTGACTATTGAAAAAGTTGTGTTACTAATGTATACAGGAAAACCCTGGGACCAGTCCTACCTCTGCTAAACTGAAGCTGTACTCTTACTGGCGCAGTTCATGTTCTTGGCGAGTCAGGATTGCACTCAATCTGAAAGGTTAGATGGTAGCCTAGTTGTTAAATAATTACATGCAAGTACACTGAAATTTTGGTTAGAGTGGTGAATTTAAACCTGAAAGTACTTAAAAGCCCAAAATTATGTTACTATCTTCTGTCTTTTTTCATTTTGCATTATATGGTTGATGCTGGTTACTGTTGTGGGCTACAAAAAGGCACTGTTTGTGCTTGCAGGGTTGCCATATGAGTACAAAGCAGTGAATATTTTGCAAGGAGAGCATCACAGTGAAGGTGGGATTACCAACGATTTGAGTTTAGTAGTCGTGGAAATATCCTTCAATAAGCATAGAGGCTATGCAGTTAAGGAACATTAATCTTATTTGTAGGGCAAGTAACTATAACGGTCCACCCGTTGCTTGTTTCAATAGTTCCAGTTTAAACATGATACAATGTTGGCTTTTTCAATGCAGAGTTTACCAAATTGAACCCCCTTCAATTTGTTCCAACATTGGTTGATGGAGATATAATTGTTTCGGATTCACTTGCCATATTGTTGGTTTGTCACAAAGTTTAACTTTCGGATTTCACTAATGGGGCATATTATTTGGTTCCTAACTCGGAGAATAAGATGCATTACTCTTTGTTTATTTTTTGATAAAGTTAGTGCACACATGTATACAAATAGAGAGATGGTAAAGAAATTCTCATGAACAAAGCTTGTGTATGTACAGTACTTGGAGGACAAATTTCCTGAACACCCGCTTCTCCCAGATGATCTTCATTTGAAAGCAATTAGCTTACAGGCAAGCTTCTGGTGTTCTTCATGTTGCTTTCAACCCTATTTTCTCTGCACTTTGACTGTTAGAATTTATGAGAACCTGAGGTTAATTCAATAACTTTGATCTCATATCACAAATATAAGATTTTTCCAGATTTATTCCATCACCTATTCATATATAAGTTCATTTGAAAAGTAGAAACTTATTGTCCTTTGTTTGCTTTGTTTTTCTTCTAACATTAATTTATACTTTTGGTGACGTTCCTTCATCTTCTTTTTTGTGGTTATTTTTTGTCACATCCCCTTTGAAGGATTACCCAACTCACAGGTCAGGGATGTGACTCAGTTTCAAAAATCTCAATATAAATTTGAACCCAATAAACTCTAAAGCCATTCAAATTCACACATGTATGCAATTGAGCAATGGCGCAGAAATAAACATGTAAATTCATTTAAACCAGGGATTCCATTTCGAATTTCATTCATAAATAGAATATAAGCTTAAATTGCAGAGTTATAAACAAAGATTTAAGAGCATAGATTGAACACTTATCTTTTAACCAAGGTGGTCAAAGAAATGGCTGCATGTGAGCAATTCTCCACCAAACCATAGGCATCCATTTCAGATGCCACCCCGAAGCTGGGCTATGAGGCCACCAAGGCAAAGGAAACTGGCCACAGAGTCACAAATCACTCACCCAACCCAATTGTTCTCAAGCTCAGGCAAGCTATTCACAACTAAACACTCCAGGTAACCATCTAGCCATCAGTCATGGCATTCTCATCCACTGCCCACACAGCACAAGGAAGACATCTCCCTTCTCTGCTTAACAGTCCCTTAGGAGTATTCTCCCTTCTAATGCTCTTAGTGTAGGCAGGAAGAACCCATCCTACTGTTTACCCTCTGAATAACCTGGCAGAGATATACCTTGGCTCTAAGATACCCAATGAGCAACAATTAACAGGGGAAATGGAGGTTTTCCTAAACAACCCAGCCTCTATGCCCCTTTACAGCCATCCATCTCTTTTCCCAGGTCCACAGATTTCTCTCCCATAGCTGTTTTGGTCATTTTCAAGTTTGTATCTTAGTCTAAAACATGAGGTTGCAGGTTTTAGAACTTCAGTGGTGATTGAACATGAGAATGGTGAGTGTGAATGAGTGAATTGAATTAGAATGGAAAGATTGTGCATGAGAATGGAGGAGGTTCGAATTTTCATGAGGATGGGGTCTCTTACACTTCCCCACGATAATTGTACCTAGCCTCCATGTCTTCATAATTATGTGAGGTTGACCTCCTCATCAACCACCACATGCATTTAATGATTGGCTTCGAAGTCAAAATGGTGGATGAGATTTAAATAAAGTACATGATATAAAAGGTAGGATCTAGGAAACATAGGATTATTTCTACCTACCCCATGGCCCCTTTCCTCTTCCCCTCAAGTGGACTCATTGACCCACTTGTGCTCTCTACAGCCATCTTGGACCTTTATATTAATTTTCGACACAATATTTACATATCTAGAGCATATCATAGAAGGTCCAGCACATGGTACATAGAAAACATATTTACTGCAATTACATGCCTAGCCATTCACTAGTCAGGCCTTGGCCTAGAGCTCCACACTAGGATTAAATGCGAGATATTTAGATCACTTATCCAAGGGGTTATTTATTTAAGCTCATATGGCTCGACTCCCATCATTATAAACACTTATTTACAATTTATACATAGTTCGATCTAATACATCCAAAGGTTCAAAACCAGGGTATTACAATTTTACTGCCGACTACTCTCTTTGTTTGGTTTCGCTACTTGTTGTGGCCAGAATCCATATCATATTATGGTCAGGAATTTCATCTCCTCTATAATTTGTTGTATAGTCCAATTATGTACAGTAATGTCTTTCTAGTCTATTGTCAAACAAGTACCATCAAAATGATTCAGTTCCTGAAAATCTAAAATGAACAGATCATGCTCTATTGATCCAAAATTTGCAAATATAAGTGTTAATCTCATTATATAGCATATTGATATTCAATTTATCTGGTAATCAGAACAGTCTCATATCCTTCCAGCAATTCAGTATTCCAGAGTCCAGACAACCATTAATGTCATCTAATGAAAACTATATAATGCAATCATTCAGTCATGATAAATTCGTCCATAATGTTGACAATAGAACATAAAGCACCTAAACCATAGACTAGATATATCAATGTATTTCTCCAGCTGTGAATGGACCAACAGCTCCATCAATATTTATTGACAATACATGATGCCATGAAGACAAGTTCTCTCATTAAGATCAGCTACCTTCAACCAGCTTATTGTATAACTATGTATAAAATTAACTCAAATGCTGAAGCTAAATCAATCAGATATCCTTATCTGATACCCGAATGAAACCCTTAAATATGCATATATAGCATTGCCACCATAAAGTAAACTTACTCATGGACCTCCTCAGCAACCAACCACTGTGGTTCTTCTGTAACAATCTGATATAGAGCTTTAAGAAGGACCACTTAATGTGGCTTTCACCAGATATCTGCTAAAGTTATAAATCACATATTGCTTTTAGTCAGGAATCAATAATGAATGTAAAAATTGCCAATACTCAATTTAATTTCGTGCTGGTATTCTGTTGTGAGACGGTTGGTTCTCCATACTTGAAACGCAACACAAATGGAAGGAAATAGTCATTGGGATTAGTGTTACCATGCATACCAACTCAATTAACAGTTGCGATTCTGATGATTAAGCTGATGCATTGTCTATGTAGTGTACAATTTGACATCATCAGGGAAAGTTATATGACCAGCCCCTAAACCTCCCAACGAAGACCCTACTTTGAAGGTTAGTGTCATATCTTCATTTTTGGCACATCTTACTATATAGCCACAGGCACATGATGACTCTCTTCAGTGCTTTGAAGTCCATTACCTATCAATTGACAAGGAGAGTAATAAACCAAGAACTAGGGTTGTGTTCAATGATACCGTTCCTCCCTTCAACTTGCTTGATGAAGAATTGAGCTTGTATTCACTAAGTAGTTTATATACGTGAAGAATGGATGTCCTTCCTAGAGAAAGGACTTGTCCTAGTTAAATTGCAACTCATAAATATAAACTGTAATCTTGTGATATCTTACAACATTTATATGACACCTACAACTAAGTTACAACCTTAGCATTACAAAATTGACCTTCACACTAGTTTCTAGCAAAAAACATTTGACCTAAGATACAGGACATTTTTTTTGTGTATTTGTAATTCTTTTAAGATTATATATATATATATATATATATATATATATATATATTCAGGGTTTGATGTGTCCCATGTCAGACTTTAGTATCCGTGTGTCCCAGTGTCATGTAACTTAGCATTTGATTAATTTAAATTCAATACTAATATATAGTACAACAATAGTTTATGCATGTTGAGCACAACAAACTTAAAATACGGGGATATAAGTGCTCATCAATTTCTCTTTGCTTGGGAGTAAATCGACCCTAATATCTTCTATACATAGGGGAACTATTGCTCAAAAGTGCATTGAGAGCTCACTTAGCTAGCAAAGGGAAACTCAACTTTTTGCTAATCAAGTATATGGTAATCTACTTCCTCTTGGTAGTCTTTGTCCTTGTGTTTAGCAATGTATCTTTCGAGAAAAAAAATTGAAATGAAATCAACTTGTATTAATGTTCTTGAATGACCAATCAGTCAATGGGACTAGAAAATACAACCTTTTATAGTGAACTGAAAGGAGGGTGCAAGAAACATCCCCTAAATGGAGACTGTTTCCGCCTTTATACACACCTCGGGTAGCGTGGAAGAAATCTTCAATCCACTGGGGATGTCCTTGGGGCCAAGTCTCGAGTCAAGGTTTTGTCACCTGATCCTCAACTCCTTCGTCTAGGCCAACTCCTAGCGAAGCCAAGGGGGGTAGTCCCTAAGAAAATAATCTAAGGCTTGGACTAAACTAAGTACAAAATGAAATCTAGGAGTTTATTAAAGCAAGAGAAAGAAACAAATATATCTACACTAGCAGCATACAAGGCACATAAAGGAAATTGCTTAAGATAATGACAAAAGCATGAGAAGTACTTGCATGTAAAAGGATACAATATGAAAGCAAATACAAGTTCTCTGTAAAGATAGATGATAAGCAAATATATGACCAGTGCCAACGAGTAAATGTTGCTGCAAGATAAATGAAAATGCTATTGTAATGAAGATGTATTGCAATCACTCTTGATAAGTTTTATTATGAGTTTGTTAAGTGAATTTATTGTGAAGTGGTTGTTGTGAGTGCAAGCCACTTATGAGTGTGAAGTGTGTGTAACTGATTTGCAAAAAGAAATCTAATCTAGATTTGGCCCTCTAAGGATTATCCCTCAATTGGAAGCAAAGAACAGTGTGGGAGGTCCAACGAGGAGAGTATCACCGTGACTTCACATACAAGTTCAATACAAAATCCCAAACAGTGAGTAATGCCGGAGGTCCAACAAGGAGATAATAATCTCATTAATGAGTATCTCCCTGAATTCACACATAAGCTCAATGTGGGATCCCAATTAAACAATAACCAATATTGGATTTCCCTAATTAAAATTACTCCGCATTGACCAACCCCTGTTCTGCATGGAACTTACCTCCAGAAATCAAGCCGAAGCTTGTAGAGGAGGGGTCAGGAACATACTGAGGAAAGCTGAGGGGATGGTTTATTTCCAACTTGAAATGCAGAAAGTAAATTGCAAAATTGAAACTAATCTAGAAATTTAATTTAATCTACAAATTTAAATCTAAACTAAGCTAATCTATGAAAATGAATCTAAACAACTGTTTTGTGGTGCTATGATTGATTTTATTATTTGTTTTTTTTATCTTTTTAACTTGGTGAAAATTGAAAGCAAATACAAAATAGCAAAAATTGAAACAATCACACAAGACACCGATACCCCAGGGGGGATGAAGACTGGGCACTGTGTAGCCACTAATTTTATTAATCTCGGTTACAATCTTTTTAGGAAGACTTGTGATCCTTCATTAAGGGAGATCAACAAGTGTTTACAAGTTTTCAAAAGAGTTTATTGATAAAAGGGGTGCTCCTGTGGGTCTCGGAAGGTCCAAATTCGCCAAAAACGGATGGAGTGTCCTCCTATTTGTTCACCAACTTGCACAAAACAGAAAGCAAACAATATTAAAAGATGCCCAAAAATCACTTTAGAAGTGTCTTGAAGAATGAGGGCAATGCAACCGAGCCCAACCTCCTCTCCAAGTGTGAGAACTTGCAATCTTAGAAACTTCTTGCCAAGAAAATTATTAAAAGCATGGTGCTACCTACAAAATACACTTTAGAAAGAGCATGAGTATCAACCGAAATGAACATGCAATGTAAAACAATCTAATGTAAATAAACAATAAGATTATGAAGCAACCTAGCTTTTCTAATCTTATCCTACTAGGAAACAATTTCTTTTTGAAGGCCAAAATTTACCAATTTAGAAGCAAAAATACAATACAAATTATACCTCACATTCGACACTTTGACATAGAAATCCCACACATGAAAATGATACACCAGTCTAACCTCCAAAGCCTTTTTTATTCCAAATGAAAGTATTACAATAGTGTACAACCACAAGCAAGACTCCCTAACTCCAACTAGCTTAACAATGGAGAGATAGCTTGTTTATATAGCAAACCAAGTGATGATCCCAAGGAAGGGGGGCGCACCACATGGAGGAGGAAAATAGGTGCCACAAGTCCCCACTCCCTAAGAGATCGCCATACAAGCAAGGGAGAAGGGAGGAGAGGTCGACACCTCTTAAGAGGTAGGCGCCTCTCTCCAAGAGTGTGCCACCTCTTGAGAGGGGGGTGTTGCCACCTTTATACACACCTTGGGTAGCATGGAATAAATCTTGAATCCTATGGGTGTGTCCTTGGGGGCAAGTCTCGAGTCAAGGCGCTGTCACCTGATCCTCGGACCTCAACTCCTCCTTCTAGGCCAACTCCTACCGAAGTCAAGGGGGGTAGTCGCTAATAAAAGAGTCTAAGGCTCAAACTAAATTTAAGCACTGTTACCGCCTTTATACACACCTCGGGTTTAACTTGGAAAATTTTTTAATCTACTGGGTGTGTCCTTGGGGGCAAGTCTCGATTCAAGGTGTTGTCACCTAATCCTCGACTCCTCCGTCTAGGCCAACTCCTAGTGAAGCCAAGGGGGGGTAGTCTCTATAAAAATAAATCTAAGTTTTTTGATCTAAACTAAGAACAAAAGATGGATCTAGGAGTTTTGTTACAACAACAAAGCAAGATATATAAGTAAGATCACATCAACAACACATCATTGAGATTACACTAGCAACATATACAAAATATGACTTTGAGATTTAAGCATTCAAGATACCATTCACATGTAAAGATAAAGATTGCTTATGTTGGAAAGTAAAGCATTCAAGATACTGTATATGGGATACCACTTACATAAAAAGGATACATATGCTTGAACTAGAGTGATAAGCAAAAAGCAATGACCAGTGCCAAATAGTGAAAATTGCTTCTTAGATGTTATGCCACAAGTTGTTGCTGAAAGATAAATGCTTGCAAGTGTTGCTTGAAAATTTTTAAAGGTTGGTTAGCGTTGAATGTTTTATTATGAGATGACTGAAATTATTATGAACTTTGCTTGTCAAAGTGAAATGCTTGAAAACAAACTAATCTAATATGTGGCCTCTCCAGAGGCTACCCATCAACTTGGAAATTTGCGGAGAGTTTGCCAAAGCCCAAATAGCCTCACCAACAAACTCAACAAAGGTGTCGAATGTCCAAAAACGGGTGGGAAACCATGTCTCGAGAGGGACCGCTTGACTTCACACACTCCCTTTGTGCAATTTTCCAAACATAAAGATAATTCCTTTTGAGATTGTCCTATTAGACTAGATCTGCACTGACCAACCTCGGTTCTGATGATTTCCCCAGATCGAGCTAGGCTCGCAAGGGCTTTAAGCATACACCGGGGAGTTGAGGGGATGGGTTTATTTGCAAATAAAAGAAATTGCAGTAAAAGTAAATGTGTGACTAATTACTAAGTCCGCACTGTCTAGACTCTTTTTAGAGGAGCTGAGGGGACGGGTTTATTTGCAAAAGTAAATAAGTACAAAATTGAAAGATTGCAAAAAAGAAACTAACTAAGCAATTAAAGATTACTTTGCAAAAATTAAATCTAATCTAAAGATTGTTATGTAGTGCTTAAGATTGTGATTATGATTCCTTTTACTTGATTTTAAGAGGTGAAATGAATTGCAGTTATGCTGAAAGGGAAATCATGCAAAATGTAGAACACACAACAACACCGGTTCCCCCTCAGGGGGAAGAAGGAAAGAATGAGGCCTCCTTAGCCCCACTTATTTTATTACTTGATTTTACAATGACTTTCTTCTTTCTTTGGGAGGCTTGTGATCCTTATCACCTAGGATCACAAGTATTACAAGGTTTATATGAATTCTAGTCTTCAATGGTCAACTCCCAGGGTTCAAATTGTTCCTATTTTGGTCAAATCCGACAAAGTTTCTCCCTCTTTTATTGGCAACCTGCTAAAAACCAGCAAGTAAATTAGTTTAAATCTACCCAAAAGACACTTTAAGAGTGCCTCTGGAAAACAAACTTTGAAACTTAAATTTGCAAAAAAAATCTAAGTATAAAACAAGATTTTTTGTGGTAAAAAGAAGCTAAAAAGGGGCTCTCTTAGCTACTTTTGTTTGCTGTTATAAAACAGCAAGCAAAAGTGACTAATTAGCTTGATTTGATCAATGAAAACTACTTCACTTTATGCTTAAGAATTTCTATGTGAAGAACTTGCAAAATAAGGTGAAATTTCCCCTTAGATCAATCCTTTTAGATGTTGAAAAATGAACCTAGATCTAAGTATGGCTGCATGCAAAGCAAGAATGAATTAAAATTTAACTTTGAATACTAGATCTAGCTATTGCATGCATAAAGAAGTAACCAAAAAGAAAAGAAGAGATTTTATGAATGGAAAACCTTTTGCTTGAGCTTGGAATCCCTTGGGCAAATGGAGTCTTCAAGTGGATGTAAGAGGAACTTCATCTTCTTTTGGTGCTTGAAGGAATGAAAGATCCAAGATCGGTCCACCACTTCTTCAAAGCTAGAGGTACCTGTGAACTTAAAAGAAACCTTGCAACAATATTTGTTAAGATTATGGTGGCACCTACATGAAAGACTCAAACAACATGTTAGTTAAGCAAAACGAACATGCATATTATAATCTTGCAAGTATATACACAATAGAATCATAGAAAGCAAACAAGCTTACTTAATTCTATCCAAGGAGTGATAACACCCTTCAAAGGTGTTAATATTATGGTAGCTGCGGAGGTATTTACCTCCACGTGTGAACCTGACGAGAATAGAAGACTCTGGGAAGCAAGAGAAACCCTAATGAGTTGGCTAATAACCCTAGAAGCCTTGTCGGCTCAAGATGATAATTTATATTAGGTTATTAGCCTCCAATAGAAGAAGTCGGCCAGAAATAATAATAATATATTGAACAGACACTTATCCAGAAGGAGAAATCGGCCCCAACAAAACTGACAGAACCACTATAAATACAGGGCGCCAGTTCTCATTTGTAGCATCCCAGAATTGCAGTTCCCAGTTTGGTGCGCACTGCAGTTGCAGTCTTGTGCACAGGTTTGGAGGAGAGCTGCTGGTGCAACTGCAGGTTTTCAATATTGGCTTGAATATCTCTTGGCTAGGGTTTGGGACTATCTGATTAGTCTTTTGTGTTGCGCTATCCTTGGGAAAGGTGCTCTACCCTTTGTTTGGCTATCTAGCCTAGGGTTTGCTTTCGGAGGAATTCTTAGTCAAGGTTAAGGTGCTCGGAGGGAGGCTTCGGCCTATGGTTGGGTGACGAAGGTATCGTCAATGGTAAAGCGAGCACACCATCTTCTATATTCTAACAGGTTATGGGCCCACACCCCTTCAGTCAGCCTAAAACGCTGGAAGGAAACATATCCGCTAGATATTGAGCTCGTTGAGGTATTGCTGCTAGGGTTACTAGCAGGAGCAGTTTCCAAAAGCACTGCAGCTAGGGTTACTAGCAAAAGCAGTTGCAGAAACCCTAAACCTCTTGTCGAGGCACCTTAAGTGACGAGATTGATCTAATCTCCAGATAGATCAATGCACCCTAGCCTAGCGCATCTCCTGGTACTCTCAAAAGGCCAAGACGTGAAGTTTGGATTTCTGGTCAAATCTAGGGTTTGACCAAGTCAAGCAAGCCATGACGAACTCTATGAAGTCTGAGAACAAGCTAGATGGAGCCTCTAACTTCAGAGCATGGAAGACAAGGATTGACCTCATCCTTGCTAAGAATAAAGTGTTGGATATTGTGAAAGGAAATATCGTGAAGCCAGAGTTTAAAGAAGGAGAAGAGAAGGAATCGCAGAACGTTGCAAATATGGAGAAGTTCAAAGATGTTGACATCAATGCCATGAGTATCATAGTGGATTCCATAAAAGACCACTTGATACCATACATCTCTCATCTTGACTCATCGAAGAAGATGTACGATGCCCTAACAAATCTCTTCTCAGTCAGAAACATTGGACAAGTTATGAGTCTGAAGAATGAGCTCCGTGACATGAAGATGAATGATGATGACAACATAACATCATACTTTGTAAA
>ML777665.1:657868-677353 GCA_009831015.1 Picea engelmannii
GTTTCATTTTTCCTATGGCTTTTATCTTTTACCAGCTGCTTTTACCTCCTGGGCCTTTAGCCCCTTCTTCCCACAAGACAAGATGTACCCGGGTGGTCCTCCTAATGGCCAGACTAGGGGAATGGGATAGATGAGCGGGGTTTCAAGATGAAAAAGTGATAATATGAAGGGAACGGACGATGGTTCTTCAAACCCCCTTTGGTGGCTAACCAAAACCCATGGATACCAACTTGCTAAACTACCCCATCAATCACCCTAACAATGGTCAAGTGGATTAGTGTAAAATCCAAGCAGTTGTCTGAAATGAAAGAGATATAATGCATACATAAGAAGGTTATAATGATCAAATATGACACATACCATGATACCTCGGACCAATTACCTCATGGAGCAAGAGCCTTCTTTGATGCAAGCCCAAGCCGGTAGTGATGGAGGCTGGTACTGCTGGCAGGACAAATCTGGCTGAGAAAAAGAAGAAGGGTCCTCCAGGACCATGCTTAGGTCGCTCCTGCTCTCGGTACTCATGTCTAGGACCATGTGGGCCTCGAGACATGATCTCCTAGTTATCCCTAGATATCGGGGATAACAAGACCAACTTTTTGGAGATTCAAAGGAGCTCGGTTGCTTCCTTTGCCTTCTCTAAAATCATTTCAAAAAACTTTTCTCCCTCTTCTTCACACCAAGAAAAGGACTCCATAGCCCAAAAGGGTTCATGAGGCTCAAGCAAAAGGCTCTGTAAAATCAATTTTTTTTTTCTCTCTCTCTCTTTCTTTGATTGCATGGATAGCTAGATCAAATTTCAAGTTACCTTTTACTATCTAGTGTTCGCATGCAAGATCTAGATCTACTTTTAAGTTTATTGCTAAATCCAAGTCTAGATTTAGTTTTTATTAAGCAATTTTCTGATATTTATTGTCAAAATTCAAAGTAGAAAGTTGTTGATTGCTTTTCCTTAATATCTAGCCAATTAAGTACTTTAATTTTCTGTTTTAGGACAGCAAACAAAAAGTACTTAAGAAGGACTTAGTTAGATTCCTTAAATCTCTAAAAAAACCCCCAAAAATTGTCTTTTGTTGTGCATAATTTTTTTGTGAAAAGCCTTATAATTTTTTTCTTTATGTTTTGCATTTGCATGTCATTTTCTACCAATACTAATAACTTCTCTTTGCTGGTTTTTAGCAGGTCCGTCATAGTACAAGACAGATTTTGACCCTTTCAGGACCCAAGATTGAAGATCTTTCACTCCAGACTTGACCCTTTGAAAACCAAGACTCAAGGAGTCTTTTTGTAATAGTTAGTTTAGCATTGATCCAGTTCTATAAGGATCCAAAGTAAAAAGCTAAAAAAAAAGAAAAGAAGAAAAGAGAGTCATCCTCTCAAAGTTGTAATAGGCTTAATAAAAGTGGGCCTTTGGCACTCAGTTTCTTCATCCCCTTTAGGGGGATTGGTGGTGTTGTGTGCTTGTCTTTTTCATTTTCCTTAAAAGTTTTTATCGTCTTATTTTCACAAACACACAAGCATAAGGAAATCAATCTTACAAAACACTCAATACTTCATGCACTTAAGCACAAAATAATTTCTTTTTTTTTCCATGCATGCTAGGTTAGATTTCAATTTTTGCTCTTAGTAATTAAAAAATATTTCAAAGCTTTCTACATTTAATTTTCAGTTTCAAGTTTTATTTTTTTTCAAAGTTTAAAATAAATCTTCCTCGCAACTACCGGTGTATGCTATGAACCCTTGCAAGCCTAACTCGATCCTGTGATTCATCAGAATCGGAGTTGTTAGTGTGGAGTAGTATAATTAGGGAAACCTTAATAGTAGTTACCTTAATGCGTGGGAAAACGCCTACGGGGAGTGTGTGAAGTCAGACAGGAACTCTGAGATCTAGGTTTTCCCCGTGTTGAACATCCGACACCCATAGTGAACTTACTGGTGAAGCCCTGAGGCTTCGGTAGGTTCTCAACAGTTTCCAAACAAAGAGGTAACCTCTAAAGAGACCATACATCTCTCATTAATCTACTTTCAATAAACCCTAATAAAACACACGATCAACAACTGCCTACGACACTTTTAAGGCACTGGTTCTATGGTTACATCTTTATGTTTATGAGCAGTATTTTCATTCTCAAATGTGATTGTCTAACAAATTTTACAAATCTTGCAGATATCGTATCCTACTTTATTATGCATGCATCTTTATGATTAGACAAATGCTTTATATGAATATCTTATCTGATGAATGATCAAAGTTGAATGCTTCATGTTTTGTTTGCAATAAACTCCTAGAATAATTCTTTTTGCTTAACGTAACTTAAGAGCCTTAGTATATTTGTTAGGGACGTAGCCCCCTTGGCTTCACTAGGAGTTGGCCTAGATGGAGGAGTCGAGGATCAGGTGAAAACACCTTGACTCAAGACTTGCCCCCAAGGACACACCAAGTGGATTGAAGATTTCTTCCACGATAGCCCAAGTGTGTATAAGGTGACAACATTTTTTGGCGCCGTTGCCGGGGATAAATCTTTCTATTCCCGTAGTACGACCTTGTTTTCCTTTTTGTTTTCCTTACTTAGTTTTTGATGTTTGTTGTTTATCAGAATTAGACTCAATCATTTGGCGACTCCACTAAATTCTAATTTGACTAGGTATTCTACAAGAAGGAATTCAGAAGGCTTAGTTGACTTCATTCCTGAACCTGAATAGGTTTATAGAAGGAAGTTATCAAAAGCCTCTTCTCGTAGAATCCTTAGCCATTTAGGATTTGAGTCCATTTCTGATATCCACTTGCTTTTTGTTAGTGATAGTTTTATTTCAGAAATGGCAATTTATGATCCTTGTGATTTTTCTGCAATCAATAATTATCTTCATGCTATTCCCGAAAAGGAAATTGAAAAATTACCAAGTTTTCAAGGAAACAATGCAATAAATGCTAAAACACATATTAAGTCTTTCATGAGGTGTATTAATAAATGGTGTGCTGCACATGACCACGAAGATGTAAAAATGAAGCTTTTTGTTCTATCCTTAGAAGATGATGCTTTAGACTGGTACGAAGACATGCCAAACAAGAAGTTCAAGACTTTAAAAGATCTCCTAGATGCCTTCATTGAGAAATGGGGAGAGAAAAGAGATCACTGTCACCTGTTGGCAGCCCTCAACACAATAAGAAAGAATGAGAACGAAACTATGGATGAATTTAACGAAAAATTCAATGAATTAGTTTCAAGCATGCATACAGACATCAAGCCTCCAGATAACGCCATCTTGATCTACTATATTGAGGCGTTTGGTGGGGAAATGAGTTATCAACTAAGAGATAAGGAACCCGCCAACCTCAAGGCAGCTCAGGAAGCAGAGATAAAGATTGACAAAAATATGCAAGCATCAAGAAAGTCAAATCTTCCAGGTTTCACAAGGGGTAGTTCTTCTAGGTAGACAGAGTCTAAAGAGAAAGTTGCAGCTCCCGATAATAAAGATCCTAATTTCGACTTTTTAAAGGCCGTTACAAAAATGGTAAAAAGAATGGAGGCAACTCATGCTACTCAGCTTAGTGCTTTGCAAAATAGGCTGATAGCTATGGAGAGGTCTCAGTCTCAGAATAATAGATTCCAACCTAGACCTAACAATGATAGGTGGCAAAAGAAAGGTCCTCCTCAAGATCAAAGGCCACCTAATCAGTTGGAATCCAATAATGTGATAAATGAATAAATACCACCCTTTTGTAGAGCATGTGAAGACTTTCATGAAGAGTCTACCTGCCCAGTCTTTTGTCAAATAAATGAACATGGCCTTCCTCCAACAAACAATTATGTGGGGAAATCAAGAAACTCTAATCCCATAAACAACTTTGGTGAAGCTCACCCCTTATGAATGGATTATTGGGTTCAAATGCAAGAAAGAAGTGAGCAAGCCAATGAGGTGGTTGAAGAGTTTGATAATGTTACAAAGCTATATGGACATAAGCTCACACATGAGCAGATTTTGGAAATGGCCAGGCATAAAGGAATAGTCTACCAAAGGAAAGGGAAAGATGGAACAAACGAATCTCAAGCTAACTTTCCCAAGGTAACTACTCCTCCAACTACTCCAATTATTGATCTAACTGCTGATTTAGGTAATTGGATTTCAAATGCAAAAGTTTTGGTTCCAGTGTCAGATCTTTTGAAGATACCTTCACAGAAAGAAAAACTTCTCCAAGCAATAAATGTTCCAAATGATAAAGTGGTTGTAAAAAATCAAGAAAAAGTAAAGGAGCATCATGAAGATCCTCCAGTGGTTTTGACTAACAGAGATAGAACCAAAGAAGAAAATCCTCCCTTCTTTGTGTCCTTAGAAATAAATGATCTGTGGTTACATAATTACATGTATGATTCTGGTGCCTCATCCAATATCATTAGTAAGAGAATTATGCAAAGATTGGGCCTTAAAGTTACGAGGCCTTATCACAATGTGTGTGCCATGGATTCCAGGGAAATTTATACCCATGGAATTATCATAGATTTGCTAGTCAAGCTAGCTTTCCGCCCAAATTTTGCATTCAAAATGGATGTGCTTGTAATTGAAGTGCCGAATGCTTGGGGGATGCTTCTCTCTAGAAAATGGGGAGCTGCCTAAATATGGATTTAACTTTTGCAACTATTCCATACCCTCCTCCATCAACCGAGAATTTCAGGCTCTTTAGAGAAACAAAAAAAAAAGTATCACATTGAAGATCCTAAAGAGCCATTGAATGAGTTCTTATGCCAAATGTCTGAGATGGGTAACTTTTCTATATGTTCAAACTTCCTGGCTCCAGCTGAAGAAAAAACTAAAGATGAAAAAATAAGTAATAAAGCTTGGAAGATGAACTTTGATGGAGCCCACTCAAGATCAGGCAAGGAGGCAGGGATTGTCTTAAAGTCTCCAACTGGAAAAACTTATAACTTTGCATTCAGACTTAGTTTGATGCAACAAACAATGTGGCCGAGTATGAGGCACTTTTTCTTGGTTTGGAAATTGCTAAGGATATGGGCATCAAGATTCTAAATGTGAAAGGTGATTCAGACCTAATAATTCTTCAAGTCAAAAATAAATATGCATGCAAAAGTGGGAGGTTGAGAAGGTACATAAATGCCATTTGGGATACTATAGAACTCTTTGATGCTATAGATCTCATTGCAATCCCTAGAGATCAAAACAACTTGGCTGACAGTTTGGCAGTAGCAACTTCAAACCTCTAGCCCTCAGAAGATCTAATAAAAGGAAAAGGAAAGTTGGAAATAATCTTTAGGCCTTCAATCCTAGACAATATTGATCATTGGCAGGTTTTCAAGGATGATGAACAAATCTTAAGGTTCATCCATAATGTTAAGGAATTCTCAGGTTTCAATGTTAGTTACAAAGTGGAGGGGAAAGATTATGTTTATGAAGATAATCCAATAAAAAATCCAGTTCCTAGAGGAATAGCTTCCTTAGAAAATATTTTTGACAGGCATGATATGTATAAAAAGAAAAAAGTAGTAAAGCTTGACAGTTATATTGAAATAAACATTGGGACAGAGGAAGTCCCAAGGTTCATAAAAAATGGAAAAGGAACTTCTGAAAAGGAAAGAAACGAATTAATAAGTTTGGTCCTAGAGTATAGGGATGTATTTTCCTTCACATATGATGAGCTCAAAGCCTATAAAGAAGATGTGTTTCAGCATACTATCCCCCTCAAGGAAGACACAAAGCCTTTCCGCCAAAAACTTAGGCGAATAAATCCTAAGTTAACACCTTTGGTTCAAGATGAACTTAAAAAGATGTTGGATGCTGGCGTCATTGCTCCAAGAAGGCATTCTTCATGGTGTTCTAACTTAGTTGTTGTTAGAAAGAAAAATGGGGGAATAAGATTATGCATTGATTTTAGAAATCTAAATCTAGCATGCATTAAGGACAATTACCCCCTACCCAACATGGAGACCCTACTGCAAAGGTTAACTGGTTCTAAGATTATGTCCATGTTGGATGGCTTCTCTAGTTATAACCAAGTGTTGGTGAGAAAGGATGATCAAAATAAAACAACCTTCACCACACCTTGGGGCACTTTTGAGTACTTAAGGATGCCTTTTGGCCTACTAAATGCGGTGCTACCTTTCAGAGGGCCATGGATTTTTCCTTCCATGAGTTAATGGGAAAAATCATCTAGATCTACAAAGATGACTTAACAGTTTTTTCAAAAGAAAGGTCAGATCATATAAGTCATCTTAGGAAAGTGTTTGAAAGATGTCGGAAGTATGGCATCTCTTTGAATCCGACCAAGTCTATTTTGGGTGTGGATGAAGGCAAGTTGCTAGGTCACATCATAACAAACGATGGGATAAAGATTGATGCTGAAAGGGTTGAAGCCATAAAGAAAGTCCCTTTATCCCCAACAAAGAAAGCTCTTCAGTATTTTCTTGGACAGATCAACTTTGTCAGGACGTTGATCCCAAACTTGGCTGAGGCGATGAAACCTCTACTCAAATTATTGAAAAAAGATGTTAAATTTGAGTGGACAGATGAAGGAAGGAAGGAAGGAAGGCATTTAAAAATATTAAGGACTCAATTGGCAGATCCCCTGTGTTAATTAGTCCGAATTATTCAAAAGATTTTCAAGTCTTCTCCTTCACTTCCGAAGATACTATAGCATGGGTCTTGCTCCAGAAAAATGAAGAGGGTCAGGAGCAATCCATTGCTTTTATGAGTAAGGCATTGCAAATTTCTGAGCTTAACTATACTAGTATGGAAAAACAAGCATATGCCTTGGTCAAGTCCCTTAAGCATTTCCTAGTCTATATAGGATATTCAAAGGTTGTGGGGTATGTACCTCACTCAACAGTAAAAGATATCCTTGGGCAACAAGATTGCTTGGGGGTCAGAGGAAAGTGGGTCTCTAAGATTCAAGAATATGACTTAGAGATAAAACCCACAAAGTTAATCAAAGGTCAAGGAAGCTAACTGAAGGGAATGAACAAGCTTTGGACCTGGTCTGTCAAAACAGTCAATCTAGGCCAGCCTTGTCATCTGAACTTTAGAAGTTAGAATGACACCAATGGTATGCTGATATCATTTTCTTTCTTTCAAACCTCACATGCCCAAATCATTTGATTGGTCATAAAAGAAGGGCATTGAGGTTGAAAGCAACTAAGTATTGTATCATTCAGGATGGATTGGGGTTGAGGAACCCCGATGGGGTGATACTTAGGTGTGTTGATGAGCTAGAGTCCAAGAGACTTTTGGTTGACTTCCATTCAAAATTTTTTGGTGGGCATTTCGCGGCTAAAACTACCGTCCACAAAATTCTCAGAGCAGGTTATTATTGGTCGACCATTTTCTCAGATGCTCATAAAATGGTCAGGGGTTGTCAGCAGTGTCAGTTGTTCACAGGGAAGCAGAAGCTAGCAGCCTTGCCTCTTCAGCCAATAGTAGTCGAAGCCCCTTTTCAGCAATGGGGGCTTGATTTCATTGGTTAGTTTAAGGATAATTCAAGTAATGGTTATACTTGGATAATTACAACGACTGATTATTTTACTTAGTGGGTAGAAGCAATACCCACTAAGTCAACAACCAACAAAGTGGTTATGGATTTTCTTGAAGATAAGATTAGCACTAGGTTCGATGTGCCCACCAAGATAACAACCAATAATGCCAAGGCCTTCAGTTCAATAGAATTGTCCTCATTCTGTTTCAAGTATGACATTATGTTGTCCCACTCTTCAAACTATTATCCCCAAGGGAATGGTCTTGCTGAATCCAACAATAAGAACTTAATGAATATTCTCAAGAAAACAGTGGGGGATAATAAGAGGTCATGGGACAACAAGATTAAGTTTGCTTTATGGGAGGATAGGATCATAAAGAAGAGTTCTTCGGGAAAGAGTCCCTTTGAGCTTGTCTATGGACTTCATGCCGCTTTACTGGTTCATTTGAAGCTTCCAGTGTATTAGTTTGTGCAGAGTTATGGTTTGGATGACAATTTCCAATAGAACAAAATTGATCAGTTGGTTGAGTTGGACAAGAGTAGAAGGAAAGCATTGGATCAGAGCATAAAGAATAAGGAAAAGGTGTAGAAAACTTTTGACAAGTCTTCACGGAAAGAGTTTTCTAGGAAGGTGACACAGTCCTTCTCTGGGACAAAAGAAGGGGAAATCCAGGAAATCAAGGAAAGTTTGACAGTTTATGGACTGGTCCATATATCATTCAGAGTATAACTGACAAGAAATCCTTTTTTCTCAGTAGATTGGATGGTGAGAGGTTGACACTCCCAGTGAACGGTCAACTTCTCAAGTTGTTCTTCAACGAAGTCATCTAATGCCCAAGGGGGCATCCTCTGTATCATATTCTCTAACTCTTCTCCTTTGTATATTATGCTTTTCATTTTTTGTACATAATTTATTTACTATTTTTTGTATCATATTTTCATGTATATTATGATTACAACTCGTGTTTATTAATTGGATTTATATGGATATGTTACTGATGAGGCGTCGATGATGTAGGTCCTTTGATTCTGGATTCTCGCATGGTCTCCTTCAGATATAAAGATCAACCACACGTCCCCATATGGAGCCAATATTATCCACCGAGTTGTACTAGATGGATTTGAAGATGAGCCGCCATTGATTGAGTAGACAGATGCTTAGAAGTCAATGTTTACAGATTCAACAGGTCTATCAGACCACCTTTTTTTTCGCATTTCCATCCCTCCAGGGCATTGTAAAAAATAATTTGAGCATGAAAGTTGTAAAAGACTATTGGCCACCTAAGACTTGGGCACAAGTATGTACTCTAGAGTGTTTTTTTTTTCACTTGTTAATTATTTCTTGCCTGTTTTCTCAAGCGATTAATAATTTCTAAGTTTTTTCACTCAAAATTGACTCTAAAGCTGGAGTATGTGTTGGTGGTTAGGCCTTGGCATGGTATAACCAATGTCTAGTGTCTAAATGTATATGAGTTCATGCTAAGTCATGTCTATTGAGTCATATGGAAATTGCGTTAGGTCCCCATAGGTTTTTTTTAATGTTTTGGTCATGTGTTGAGTGAGATAGTCCGCGGGGGGCTGAGGTAGCGGTTGAGGAAATCCCCGGGGCATGCAAAGAAGAGACTTAGGCCGATGAGTGCATGGAGGCATAACAGACAGGTCGTGGCGGAGGAAGTGGCGATAGTGGAAACTTTGAGCAAAAGAGAGAGCCACACGTGGATGTTAAGGCAGGAGTCGGGTGGTGGTGAAAGAGCGGGTTGCAGAGGAGGCAACCACCAAGCAAAGGAGTAGTGGTTGTAGGTCGCAGTAGCTAGTCGTCGTAGCCTGCAGAGCGACTTCAATAGCCATAGTCTCAAGCACAGGATGTCGGCCACAGAGCCGTTGCCAAAAGGCAACCACCACAACTAGGCCGCCAACACAACCAACAGGGCAGCCGCACATGGTCGTAGTAGACTCAGGAAGCCGCCAGGACAATCAAAGGTGGGGTCGAGGCCGTCGGGCAACAAGCAAAAAGCTCGAGCAGTCCCAGATAAGGCTCGAGTAACAACAAAAGGCTGCGTAAAGCCTTGAGCAGCTTCACGTAGCAGGTTCGAACAACGGGCAACAAAATTTGGGCTGCGGGTCCCCAACACGAATTCGGGAAGCCAGAGATCAGTTTTGTGCTTGAAGGACTAAGCACAAAATTCTTCAGTTTAATGTGATTGAAGGTCTAGGCACATTTTGAACAATTTATATTTCCCAGTAAATTTATGATTTGGAGATGGATGCAACAGGTTTGAGGTTTGAGGACATGTTGGACAATGCATCGAATTTTGTGCCTTGGAAGGTGAGGGTCACATTGGTTCTCATGGAAAATGGATTGTGGGAGTTTGCTCACACAAAGGTGACCCCTCTGACGGATCCAAAGGACCCGGTCGCCCATGAATTGAAGGACGTGAAAGCCAGGAGGATCGTCTTAGATGCGGCGAAGGATCATTTGATCCCTCACATATATGAGAAGAAGTCATCCATAGAGATGTTTGTAGCTTTGATGAATCTTTTTCAGAGCAACAATACAAACTGGAAGATGGTGTTGAGGGAAAATCTCAGAGACACCAAGATGACTAGATCAAATATAGTGACCGATTATCTCACCAAGATCACTCAGGTATGTGATCAGTTGGCAGTTGTTGGCGAAGTCATGTCAGATGAGGAGTTGGTGAGGATGATCGTGAATGGTTTCTCTAATCCATGGGCCCCATTCATCAAGGGTATCGTAGCACGAGAGGCACTTCCCAAGTTTGACAGGCTATGGGATGATTTCATTCAAGAGGAGATTTGGGAGGAATCTCTAGTAGGCCAACAGGTTGGTGACGATGAGAATCTAGCCCTTGTTAGTTAGGGAAGGAGGAGCAAGGGGAATACAAGTGGAGAGTCAGCGCCACATGCTGGAAAGAAGAAGGATCTGAGCAAAGTGAAATGCTTTACATGTGACAAGAGTGGCCACTATGCTTCACAGTGTCCAGAAGAAAAGCAAGGTAAGAGTAAGTCTTAACAGGTAGTCGCATCCGCAAAAGCTCAATTCAAGCGGTTTGCTGAGAAGTTAGAGGAGTTCTTGTTAGTCTCTTGTCTTTCTAACACAGATTCTGGTAGTGCTTCGTTCATAGATAGTGGGGCTTCTCGTCATACAATGGGGACACATGATTTGTTCACCAGTTGGTCAGAGACGAACTCAGATCTACATGTGGAGCTGGGCACTTATGCCAAGTGTGGTGTAGAGGGGGTTGGGACAGTCAAGTTCCAGCTGGAGTCAGGAGGTTTGTTGGAGGTGGAACATGTGTTGTATGTCCCATAGTTGAGGAGGAATTTGCTCTTAGTCTCAACTTTGGAGGACAAGGGTTATGCAGTCTTGTTCTAGCACAAACAAGTGTTCATGCATTCAGAGGGAGCTAGCCCTGGCATAGCAGACAACATTGGTTTCAGAGACGACAAAGTATACATGCTGCAGGGAAAGCTTGTATATGGATCCAAGGGGATTTTGGATTGATGTCAGTGATAGAGGACGAGGAGTAGGAGGCTTCGAAGGCTGAGGAAAGTTCATAGACTTCCAGTGTGAGAAGTCAACCTTCAGATGGGAAGATGGATTTATCCCCTTCCAGTTTTGTCAAGAGACCTAGTTGGTACAAGATGACATTGATGGATGCTTAGGAGCAGGAGGAGGCTCCTAGGAGCGCATTGAGGGAGAGCAAGCCTTGGATGAAGTTTTCAAATTTCATGGCAATGAAATGTAGCATCATCGATTCCGTGACTTCCAGTGTTCAGGGAGCAGTTGACCAACAAGGTTGGAGGGATGCCAATGTGCAAGATGATATGTGTGACATTGTGCCAAGGTCGAAGGAAGAACCAATTCTAGGTGGCTCTTCGAGAAGTACCTTCCTCGCTAAGAGGGAGTGTTGATGTTTGTAGCATCGAACAAGTACTTCCACATTGGTTTTGTGTCTAACATGCTGAATTCGTCCTTAATACCTCTCAAGACTTAGGAGATTCACTTTAATAAAGTGATTATTAAAGTGAATGTACTTTTGTAATTAATGGAGTTTAATTTAAGTCAAATGCCGAAGTATTTGGCATTAGTGGGTTAACTTAAATCCTAGCCATTAGATCATAAAGTGAAGGTGAGATCTAATCTCCACCTTTGATCACTTTGGAGATCTAGGGTTTTGGATTTAGGGTAAACTCAAGATTATAAAAGGCAGCCTAGGTGAGAGGAGGAGACACACACAAAATGAGAGAGGAGATCTCATTGATTGGGTGGAGAAGGACTTTTATCCAAGTGTGCAGGGGCAGGGTTCGAGGAAAGGAGCAAAGGAGTAGCATCCAGGTGTGATAGGCTAGGCTGTTTTGTTGATTTGTATCTTCCTTAGGTGGGTAATTATCCCAGGACGAGAGCCCAAATTTTATCTTAATAAAATCAGGAAGGTACTGGTTTTCCCTTCGGGTTTTTTCCAGGGGTATTTACCCAGAAAATTACGCCTGCAAATGTGTATGGTTTCTTTGTTGTGATTCCGCTGATTTATTTATTTAGATTGTTAAAACTTAGTCGTGCTTTTATTTAGTAAATTTTCTTAATGAGTTTATTACAACAAGGGTTTACTACAAAGTAATTGTCGGGTTCTAGGCTGCCGAAATTTAACACGAAAGAGAGAGATGAGGGCGCATGTGTGGGTCGCATGAGGGAGAAAGAAAGAGTGGGAGTGATGGAAAGTGAGAGATGAGTGAGTGAAGTGCCTATGCATGAAAAAGAGAGCTCCCACGTGTGGGAGACAAGAGGGAGGCATGTGTAGAAGAGAAAAGAACACATGTGGACGAAAAGGGCGTAATGTGAGATATATAAGAGAGAAAGAGGCGCATGGGAGAAGGTGAAAGACAGGAAACACGCTCATCCTAAAAATAAGAATGATGTGAAGACATGTATGAGAGAGAAGGGAAGTTTGAAGTGGGAGAAAGGAGAATTGGATTTTTAATTAACTCATTTACGCTAATTCACGCCATTTGACATGTGCCAACTCACTCACACGCCTTTTTTTTTTTGTAGAACATGCCACACACGCTCAAAGGTGCCCCCTACTCATGTAATGAAACACCACATGCCACGCTCTTACTTTTCCAAATGTCAGAATTTTGATTTGCCACATGCCACTTTGCATAGCGACCACCTCTACTAAATATAGCCCTACTAAAAATAGTAGTTCGTCGAAAAATTGTGAAAACACCAAATATGTCCAGGACCACTAGGGGACCAATGTCGAATATAGTATGTCTAAAAACAAACATTGCTAAAAATAGAATCTCATCGCATGTCAATGAAATTATACTCATTGGATTCGATTTTTAGTGAGGAATTCGAATATGTGATTAGAATCATTATCGGAGGCCTGGATCTCCACCTGCTAAAAATAGTAAACGGCTCGCATGTCGTCCGAAAAAGGCTCAATGAATTCGTGAACTCGCAAGGACTCTGAATATATGGTCAACATTGCCATGCGGGCCTCTGATCTCTGTCTCCTTAAAAGTTGGGAATATACTACATATATACATCTCTCTCTATCCATAAGATCCTATGGAAACTTTCGTCTTTGAAATAAAGAACACTACCTAACCAATCCTGTACTTATACTTTGTGGGAACCAACCCTAGCTCAAAACACAACTGTCTTTGGGAAAATCTTTAAATGCCAGCCAAAATAGAATATGGTAGCTCTTAACCCTCAAGATTTTCAAGGGTAAAAATCCAGGGGTTAACAGGTCATTAACATGCAAGACAATGTATGGACTCACCTCCATGAGTGCCTTTGTAGAGGGTGTGCTTTGCAATTGAGTTACCCTTTCCTCAACTCTTTTTTCATTTTGAATCCCTTCTTTTGCCTTTTTCTTTTACTTTTTATATAATTTGTGAGTCCCCTTAAAAAGGTTTCAAGCATAGCACTTCCTTTGCTATTTATTTGGGATATATTCAAGTCCTTTTTGATAGATGAATGCATTTATTCACATTAGGACTCAGGGCGATCGCCATTAATGAGGGGGTAGAGCTGTATTGTTGACTTATGGCTTTTAACTGTCCTTATTATCCCATTTCTTTATTTTTTTTTCCAGCTGCAATCTACCTCTGGGCCTTTAGCCCCTTCTTCTCATAGGAGGATGAGGTACATGCCCTTTTGGTGTACATGTAACCACATTACCCATAAGGTGGGAGAATGGAAGGATGAAGGATGGAAAGTAGTAAGTATGATCGGGAATGGTACGTTACCTCTTTCAAGGAAGCACCAATGGTACCCTTTTTACCCAGGAGTGACAACATGGGACTAGGATGCCCAACATACTAGAAAACATCGGAATTGGCAAAAAATCGACAAGGGTCATGAAAACATCTTATAGGAAAAAATGGGGAAAAAATCGGAAAACCTTGGCAAACATTAAAAAATACATAATTTATTCATTTTTTTTTAAATTTTAAACATTTTTCAATATATAAAGCAACAACAACATCATATAAACACAGACACATAAATATGGAGAAAGAACTGATATATATGATATAGTGGATGCCAAATAAAAACCGATACATCAAAGTCGTTACTAAAAGTGTGAAACCAATACAAAATGACATCAATGATCACATATATAAGTGTATAGGTCCCAAAACTAGCAACTAGCTATATGATATCAATGCCCTCTCCCCCTTTTACGAGGAAAGATCAAGGGATGTTTTCTAGTCCTTGAGGCTTGAACTAGAGGCAGAAGGTCCTGGTCATACATCAACTATATGACGATCAATGATGGATGGAGGACTAGCTACTCCAAACTATGTAGAAGGTGGTGTTTCATTTTCAACTAGCACGTCATCTTCCATGGTGTATGGATGAAGCTCGTCCTCCTCCAACCAGTTGAACCTTGCTCCACCAAAAAAATCTTAAAAAATTGTGGATGAATTCGATCCCCTGCCTTTGCACACCTCAAATATGCTTGATGGCCTCCACACACCTCTTCCCTTGCTGCTCCACATCAACTGCAAAACAAAATGATAAAAAAAAAACAAATCGGGCTTTCAATCCGCGACAGGGTGGTTTTTTCCAAAACAACGGTGAGTTTTTCAAAAAATCGTTTGCTCGAAAAAATCGTGATTTTTCTGATTTTTTCTGATTTGTCAGCGATTTTTTCTTCTATGATGCCCAGGATGGCTACTATGGTGAAACAAGGCAAAAAACATAACTTCTGGGCTCATGATTCATTATCCAACTTCAACCTATGATCATTACTCAAATGCCCAATGTATTAAATATGACATTTTACATGAAACAAGGACTAATGTACCTCGTAATGTGTTGGCCACCATCTCCCAATGAGCCTTGCTGCTTGAGTGTGATGAGCTGTGCTGGTGAGGTAGCAGCATGTGAGGGGCTGCTGGGCTGATCTTTGTGGACATGCTGATCATCATGATCGCTGGGATCACTGTCTTCATTGTGGGCCATGAGACATGATCTCCTCTAGTTACCCCTAGGTGAGAGGGGGTAACGGGGTGGACATTGAGATCTTGTTATGGAGGAGGCACTCGAGTGTATACATGAGGAGTAAGGTCCATGAGAAGACAAGCCGTAGCTTTGCCCTTAGAAGGGTATAGGGAATCTGTAGCTAGTTGCTAGATTAATCATTGTAGATAGCTCATGATTATGAGATACATTTATTACATATATTATATATGATGTAATTTTGTATTTATTAGTCTTTAATGGACAACTATCAGAATTCAGTGTTGACACTTGATGTTTGATTTATCATTTGGCAATCTAGATTCTATACATTTTATATATTAGTGTTTTTTCATATTTATGCGGCAATGTGGTTAATTGATGTCATTGTTTGTTTATATTTAAAAGAAATTGAAAAAAATGAATTCATTTTCTATTTTTTATTGTTTGCTGCAGTTTGCTGATTTTTTCGCTGATGTTGACAATGTCCAGACCCTTTATGATTTTTCGCCGATGCTGATATTTTAATCAATGATTTAGATTAAAATTTGGCTATCCAGCTTTCTGTCAAGATTGCTATTTTTAGACAAGATGTAAACAGTCTTCAAGTTGGGGCTGAAGGGGATATGGTATCCCTCCTTGCTTATATAAGACGGTGTCTCTTGTCTAACCGCTCCTTGGCACCTGGATGTAATGGTCTTGATATACATTTATTTTGATCCTTAATGTTATAGAAGCAGCATTTTCAAAGGAAAAAAGTTATAATTAGGGAAAAGTAACTTCAATTGGATGAACTTGCATTAACCATTTTATATTATACATTATAGATGCATATTTCAAGAATAAAATATACTGGAAAGCATGCCATTTATATTCGATGAATCACCATTTTCCTACATATATTAAATACTTCTCAGCTTGTATGATATTAAAATTATAGCATTGTTGTACCATCCTTGGTTTAAAGTTTGGATAGATTGTTTTTCTATTTATTGCAATTTTGTCTATCATTTCTGTTTAGTAATTGAAATTTGTATTGAACACAATTAGTATAATGATTGAAATTCACTTAGTTACATATGGAGATTATTACACTCCATATTCTAATTTGGAATATATGATTGAATAAAATATATGCAGCTTTGGAGAAGCTGTTGAAAGGTGTTGCAGGAAAATATTCTGTAGGAGATCAACTTACATTGGTAAGATTCTTCACCCCCCCACATTTAGTAGATGAGTTTAATAATCCACAAAGTGAAGATCAAGGAATTTTTGCAAACATAACTTATTGTGAAGCTTGCAAGAACATTATTAGGTTTAACTAATGATGAGAAACAAGTTTGTAAGCTATAAAGAAATATGACAATCTTGTTTTATTTAATAAACAACCCTTTCAGTATGATCATGATAATATACTAAATTTACAATTCAAGGCGAAATGCAGTGCTAATCTGATAAAGTAGTACTAATTATTATTTTTTTCTACTTTATATTTCTTGGTTATTGCTTTTATTTTATTTTCAAGGTGGTGCTGAAGCTGGGTGAAGAGCCCCTGGGGCGATCACTTATGGTCACCGCATAGGAGTGTGCATGTAATATTGTGATGAAATATCCATGCCCTTTTGGCCCCATTAATGGGTGGATATAATTTGTCAAAATGGAATTCTTGGTTATTGCTTATTTTTATTTTCAAGGTGGCGCTGAAGCTGGGCGAAAAGCCCCTAGGGCGATCACTTACGGTCACCACATAGGAGTGTTCATGTAATCTTGTGATGAAATATCCATGCCCTTTTGGCCCCATTAATGGGTGGATATAATTTGTCAAACTGGAATCCCTGGATGGTCACCCATTTGCCCACTCTTCCAGCATGAGTGTGTTTAAGTATAAAGTTCTTAACTGAGCTTCATACTCAGCAGCCCATTTCAATGCTACCTAATTCTCAAGTATTCATTGTTGAATTTTCAATTCACAGTAAGCAGATCTGCACATTTTATAGATGAAACCCTAACCTGAAATTGTCTATGCTACTCTCAAAACAACATACTGTATGTACACAAAAACCAGGACTGTAATCTAAAAGGTGCAGACACTGCAAATAAGTGGGAAAAATACAGAACAGTGGACTGTATAATCTGTATCTGCATAAAAGACAGTTCTGGACATTATGAGAGCAGCAAGAAAAGCTCAGAATTCAACTCACCATCACACTTCCACTACTCAGAAAGATGAATTACACTGCACTGTTAAATACTAACTTGTTAATTACTAGCTCAAAACTAGAAAGAATAACACTCACCTACTCTGCCTTCTTTTATAGATGAAGAAGGCAAAGGTTTTACAAAAATAGAGTGCCTAAGTTTAGAAGCAAAACCCTAAATCCTAAACTTTAGCTAGAGAAGTGTGCTTAGTCTCAATTAGCAGGCTGCCTATAAAAAATATGCCTAGCTCAGACTGGAAATGCTTGTAACTTGTGCTTTCTTAATTTAGAAACTGTGCTAATTCTGAACTGAAAAGCACTTTTTAAATAAAGCAAATCTCTTGCTGCCTATATCTGGAAAAGTAATCCAAAACAAGAAAGGCTAAAAACTGATAAGTTATAAAGCTGGTGCATGCATCCATGCACCTTCTATTAGAACTGAAAAACACTTTTTAAATAAAGCAACTATCTTGCTGCCTATATCTGGAAAAGTAATCCAAAACAAGAAAGGCTAAAAACTGATAAAGTTCTAAAGCTGGTGCATGCATGCATGCACCCTCTACTACTGCTGCACTACCTTATAAAACTGCTTCCATCCCCACAGCCATACTGTGGTACAGAAATTGATGTCGTGGAACTGTTGTAGCATATCAAGCTCGAGGAGAATTATTAACCAAGCAACAGGTAAACTAACATTATTATGTAATGTCCCTTTCCAAGTGAGTTCTCTGGGAGATTGATGAAATAGCCTAAGTAATTCCTGTAGGCTATAGTCAGCGGGAAAAAGGGGCATTGATAATTTATTTAATGTCATCAGAGCGGGAATTAATTTAATTTTAAAAGATGACATTGAATAATTAATAAAAAGGCGCCTAAGTGACTATTGGGATAATGAAAAGTCACTTAACTTATTAAAGGGGTAAAAATGGCGAAAAAGGGTCAATGAAAGAATAAAAAGGGAAAGAGGGGCGCCCTCTTTCATTATTCACTTGTCATTTCTAAAATTGTTTTGAGAGAGTTCTTCGTGACTTTTGGGACTCTTGGGACAAAAACCATAGAGAGATTTCTGAGATTGTTTTCGGTGGTGAGACTATCCACCCTAGCTGGTTATTGAGAGAAGATTAGTCAGATCTTCTTACGACGCTTCATTGTGACAGTGTTATCTTCTTGTAGCTGAGTTTTTCCTTGCTTGTGGCTGAGTTCTTCATTGGTAGCTGGGTTTCTTGTTGGCAGCAGAGCTCTGGTGTGTAGGTTGAATTTCCCTTTTTGCAGAGGCTGAGTTCTTCATTGGTAGCTGGGTTTCTTGTTGGCAGTAGAGCTCTGGTGTGTAGGTCGAATTTCCCTTTTTGCAGAGGCTGAGTTAGAAGGAGAAAATCGAGTTAAGGTTGTAGCTACCTTTTTTCCTGAGTGTGTGTTGTCGTCCTAATACACACTTGCAAACGTGAGCAAAGTCCAGCTCACTTAGTGTGTTCTTGGAGGCACAATGCCTAGGTTCACAGTCCACACTGTCACCTTGACTGGAACCTCTTCCTTCTAGGCTTACCCCTAGGGAAGCCAAGGGGGGTAGACCTTGGTTACTAGATTTGATTTAACTTTGAAGTTCTAGGAGTTGGTTTTAAATTGTTAGAAGGCTTGGGGGAAAATTAACCTAAGATGCTAAAGCAGCAAATGCAAAGTGCAAGATTAAATGACAAGCAACCCTTTCCCTAAGTCAACTATGACTAGTGCCTAAGGTTGGGCAAGGGGTCAACTAAGTTTGAAGGTGGTTCAATTACAAAAATATTACAACTAAAAATATGTTGAAACTATCCCCACAAACAAGCATACAATTACTTACAATAAAGAATAAGAGATGTTACAACAATTACACAAAGATACAAATGAACAAGATATACAATGATGCCCAAAGTGAGAGTTTAGGAAATGTTTAACTCAAGATCAATCACATAATCCAAGCATGCCCCAATAGCACTTACTCTATTGGACTGCTTTTCAATGGCAACCACTAAAGCACTCAAGATCCAAGAAGATGATGCCTCCCCAAATGGGATACTCAACTTCTTTTTGAATCACACCATAAAACATAAAAAAAATGTGTAGTTTTGTAAACTCCAATGCTCATAAAAATCTAAAACATTTAGAAAGACAAACCATAATATCGCAATTAAGACTTGTAAACATGAAAGTGCTTGCAATGTGTGTTCCTAAACATTCATCTAAGATCCCCCAACACACATGGATTGTCTATGCAACTAGGTGGTTAGGAGTTTCTTAAAAATTAAGTAAATTTTATTTTTCCCTCC
>ML777665.1:684322-694880 GCA_009831015.1 Picea engelmannii
AAACTTTTTACTGCTTTCTCGAGAATCCCTAGGCGAAGCATCTCAAAAGTTTCATCTTTGGATTTTAACTCTTGCCATCTACTTTTTACCTTCTTCCCACAAGGCAAGGTACAACCCCTCCTAGTGTGGAAAATCCCAATGCCCGAACAAGGGTAGGGGGAGATGAGAGGAATAAAGATGGAAAGTGGTAAGTATGGAGGGAACAGACGATGACCTTTCACAAACCCACCCAGTGGCAACCCATCCTAAAGGGAGATCAACTTACTAGGGCATCATGTCACCCTTCCAGGTATGAACATGTTAAAGAGCACAATTTCCAAGCAAATGTTATGAAATGAAGGAGAATTCAATGCAACATATTCAAGTGCTTCAATAATCAGAGTGACACATACCATGATACCCAGACTCATTACCTCATGGAGCAAGACTTACTGCTACTTCAGGACCAAGCTAGTGGGATGGGTGGTGCTGCTGCTGATAAATGGGTTGCACTGAAGAAAAGAGGGCCCTCTGAGGACATGCTCAAGTCATCTGACTCTCAACACTCCATGTCTACGACCCGTGGGCCTCGAGACATGATCTCCTTAGTTATCCCTAGGGTAGGGGATAACAGTTCCGAAGACAAAAACTTTCTTCAAACCTTTTATTCCCTAGAAAAATAAATATAAGAAACCCTTTCAGAAAGAGGCAACGGGTAAGGAGAAGATGGATGAAGCAACTTATAATGAGTTGAGGAGAAGGAAGATTTGCTTCAACTGCAAGGACCCTTGGGAACCTGGGCACAGGTGTATGGGCAAGGGTAAGGCACATTATATAGGGGTGCTTTTAGACAATGAGGAAGAGGAAGAAGCAAAATAGGTATAGGATGGTGAGCAGACCTAGGTTGCGGGGGAGCACCCTCCCCGCCCCGTTCCCGCTTCCGAAGCGCGCTCCCAAAGGGGGCGTTTTTCGGGAGCGCGCTCCCTAGGGAAAAAAAACGCTCCCTGCTTAAAAATGCTCCCAAAAAATACTCCCTGCCTTAAAAACGCTCCATGCCTTAAAAGGTCTCATAACCATGCTTGGAAGCAGAACTTTTGGGTGAATATGATGGTGATTATATACTTGGAGGGGACATGCCACCCCCATCCATTAGCAACGTTCCAAATGCATCAATTTTGCCTTTATCTTCACAACGTCCATTGTCACGTGGGGGCCATTCAGCTGCTGGTCGTGTTCCACGAACACTTACATCTACTCCTCCTTTTCTTCAAAGATCATGAGAGAAGAAACTAGAAGTTTTTTGTGGCAAGAGGAAAACTTATAGCATAGTACTTAGTACTTGCTACTATATACTAGATCTCTTTTTATGTTTCTTGTTTAGAAGTAGTCTCTAGAACTTAGTACTTTGTCTTGATTCTTTATTATAGCTTATTTTGTAAACAATGAAGTTATGAACATTATATGACAGTTTACCTTTGAAGTTTGAAGTTTGAAATTTGAACTATTGATTGAATCTTACAACTCTTTGGTAATGAATATGATGCTCTAGAGTCTATTTCATTTTGTGGTTGATGTTGTCTGTTAGTATGTTACAATTTATTGATGACAAAAGGTTATGATTGATGTTATATGTGTACTAAATGGTTGATGCTTTAATGATCATCACTAATTAATTAGTTAAATGATCTTATATCTATGTTTTCATGTTTTTTGCAATTGATTCAACATTCTGCATGCTTTATATATATGCATCAATATATATATATTTTTTATGTATTATATAAAACACGCTCACGCTCCCACTCTCGGAAATTTTTGAAAATCGACGCTCCCGCTCCCAACAGCCTTGAGCAGGACATATCATCCGAGGAGAAACCACATCAAGAGGTAAAGAGTGGAGCCATCGCCACTCTATTGAGTGTTCCCAGATTTCACACCTTTAGGATTCGTGGTGTAGTATAGGGCCAACTGATCACAGTACTGATTGATGGCGGGGAAACCCATAACTTTATCGACTTAGCTTGGGTGGCTAAAAGAGGCATTCCTACGGTGTATTTTGAGGGTTTGATGTAGTGGTATCTAGTGGGTGTATTATGCCTTCCACACAAAAGATCCCGCAGTTACGCATTGTTCTAGGCAACTACACAGTCACTGATGATTTCTGTGTAGTGGAGTTTCAAGACACCAATGTCGTATTGGGGGTCCAATGGCTTGTTTCCATTGGAAAACACTCGGTGGACTACCAAGCTATGGAGCTGGAGTTCAAAGCAGTTGATGGAAAGAAGGTAGTTTTGAGGGGCATGTCAAATGATGCTCCCAGGATCGTCTCAGCTAAACGGATGGAGGGTATTTTCAGACATGGGGATGTCACTTATGCAACAGAGTGCTTGATCACTACTGAGAAACCTTCAAACAATAACCATCAATATCATACAGACATACAGACACTGCTGAGCAGACATAACCAATTTTTTGGGCAGATACCTCCAGGGATACCACCTGACAGAGGATTTGAGCACACTATTGAATTGGAAGAGGGATCCAAACTTGTGATCACCACTCCCTTTCGACATCCGAAGAAATTCAAGGATGAGATTGAAAAGGCCATTAAGGAGCTGCTGGAGATGGGGCATATCAGGCCGAGTTCTAGTTCGTTCGCTTCTTCTGTAGTATTGGTAAAGAAGGATGGCACAATGCGGATGTGTATTGACTACAGGGCATTGAATAAAAAGACGATCAAGAATAGGTACCCTATACCCAAGATCGATGAGCTTCTGGATGAGCTGTGTTGCCGCCTTTATATACTATTGGGCTATCGTGGAATAAATCTTCAATCCACTTAGTGTGTCCTTGGGGGCAAGTCTCGAGTCAAGGTGCTGTCACCTGATCCTCAACTCCTTCATCTAGGCCAACTCCTAGCGAAGTCAAGGGGGGTAGTCCCTAACAAAATTTTAAGCTAATCTAAGCAAAATAAACCATTCTAGGAGTTTATTGCAAAATAAAACATTTTAAGTAAAGCATTCAACATTCATTCATTCAATAGATAAGATAAGCCTTGATAACAGAAAAGATGTCCAACCATCAAAGATGCTTGCACAATAAAGTAAAGGATACAATATCTGCAAGTAATTAAAAGATTATTAGACAATCACAATAATATGAATGAAAATGAAATACTACTCATAAAGCAAAAGATTGTGAAACATGAGACCAGTGCCTTAAAGTTTCGTGGGCAGTGGTTGAACGCGTGTTTTATTAAGTTTTATTGAAGGTAGATTAATGAAATAAATTTTACTTGCATGAAAAATAAAGTGTTTGAGAAACAGGATGTGGCATGTTTAGAGGCTATCTCTTTGTTTGGAAAGATGTGGCCTGTTAAGTTTTATTGAAGGTAGATTAATGAAATAAATTTTACTTGCATGAAAAATAATATGTTTGGAAATAGATTAAGTTTTATTGGAAAGTGTTTGAGAAGCCCCGAAGGCTCCACCAATAAGTTCACTAGGGGTGCCATATGTCCAAAACAAGTGGGAAATTAAGTCCCGAGAGGGCCTGCCCTACTTCACACACTCCCCCTAGGCGTTTTCCTGTGCATTAAGATAACAACTATTGAGATTTCCCTAATTATGACTACTTCGCATTGACCAGCCCCGATTTTGATGAATCCTAGGATTGAGCTAGGCTCGCAAGGGTTCAAAGCATACATCGGGGAGCTGAGGGGAAGGTTTATTTTAAAGCAAGAAAATAAAACTGTTGAAAGAGAAAAGCAAAAATTGAAGTCTTTTCTAATTACTAAATGCGAAAAGGAAAAACTAAGCTAACAAAAAGATTACTTTGCTTATTGAAAGTTGTGATTGATTGACTGGTTAATTCCCTTAGATTGTGTGTTTGGAAAGTAAAAGCAAAATCTCGTAAGGAAAGAAAGCTCACAACCACACCATCGATCTCCTTAAAGGGGATGACGAAACTGGGCACTATGAGGCCCGCTTTTATTAATGCCTATTACACTTGAGAAACTGAGTTCTTTTTTTTTGAACTTTTGGATCCTTATAGAATGGATCAAATCAAAGGAAATTATTACAAGACTTTCTAAAAGTCTTGGTCTTCAAGGGGTCCAACTTGGGTTAGAATTTCTTCACTTTAGCTTCAACTTCGCTAGAGTTTCCCCTTGTTTTATGACGCACCTGCTAAAAACCAGCAAAGAAAAAGATTAGAAAATGATAGAAAACACTTTAAGAAACTATAATAAAAAATGATGAAATTTAACCAAAAATTTATGATTTTTCTTATGCAAGAATGCAACTTTTTAGGGGTTTTTAGAAGCTTTAAATGAACCTAAACTAAGCTCTCTTAGGTGTTTTTGTTTTCTGTCCCGAAACAACAAGCATAAAACTCCTAATTAGCTAGATTTAAAATGCAAACTAGAGCAGCTTTCTATCTTAAGATTGAAAGATAAAATTCAGAAAATTGCAAGAAAAGTACTTAGATCTATCCTTTTGATTAAAGAAAGAATTAAAACTAGATCTAAGATTTATGCATGCAATGCCAGATGCTAAAAATTTATCTTTAAATTCAAATCTAGATAATATGCAAGCAAAAAGAGAAAGGGGAAGAAGAAATTTCTGATTTTCGGAGCCTTCACTTGAGCTTGAGAATCTTTGGGCTATGGGGTCCCTTTTGATGTGAGGAAGAGGGAGGAATGCCTTCTTTCGAACTTCTTGGACAAACACTAGATGCAAGCTAGCTCTCTTGCTTCTCCAAGGATGGGATCCTGCATGCTTCAAGACAACTTGCAAATACCTGCAAAATTTGGTGTTTCCTACAAAAGAGGCTTCATTTGCACATTAGTTTAAGCAAAAAAAAAACATGCAATACAAACATTCAATATAAGTAAACAAAATAGATTTATTAAGCAAACAAGCTAAAGCATCCACTCTAATTAGATAGCAATATCCTTACCATTAGCCAATTTGCACAATAAATAAATGGGAGAATTTGAAACAACATCACCTCAATATGTACCAACATTCATTCACACATGAACACCATACACCAATAGCTTGACCTCCAAAGTCTCTTGAATTCAAATGCAGAAAGATATTACAATAGCAGCAAGTCGCCCAAGCTCCAATGGACCAAAAGAAGGAGGGTCGAGCTTGCTTTATGGTTTATTGGGTGAAGATTACCAAGTGAGGGTGCATGCAATGAGAGGAGATGCGCACTAGTAAACTGGGGATATGGTTGAGTGAAGTGGGGAATGAGTGGAGTGAGTGGCAGGTGGAGTGGAGTGATGTGAGGGTGAGTTGGAGTGAAGTGAGGATGAGGGTGAGTGGAAGTGGAGTGGTAGGTGAGGGTGAGGGCGAGTTGTACATAGGGATTATTGCCCCTCTCCTACTAGTGTGCCACACATGGAGGAAGTGCACCTAGCTTCTTTGGGATCTCCTCCCACTTGGCATGTCACTCAACTAAGGCGCCCTCACTAAGAGAGTAACTCGCCAATTTGACCCAGGAGTCCAGACATGAAGAAACATGTCCCCGACATGTTTCTAAAATTTAACATTTTAATTAATTTGTCTTTTTGAGAGCAAAATTCAATTTTGAGTGATTAAAATCACTTTTTTACCTCAACAAAGGGGGGATAAGGGTTTATGAGGTGCTTTGGCTTAGAAAACGAGCACAAACATGACGTTTGACAACACTTGATGCCACTTTTATGACTTTATTGACTCTTACAATTAAAATTATTCGTTTTACGGGAAATTTTTTATTGACTAAAAACTTTAAAAAATCCTAGGGGGGACTTAGCACAATTTCCATATAACTCAATAGACATGGCTTAACATGAATTCATATACATTTAGATAGTAGAAATTGGTTATACCATGCCAAGATCTAACCACCAACACATACTCAAGCTTTGGAGGTGATTTGAGTGAAAAAACTCAGAAATTATTAATTGCCTAATTTCTCAAGCAAGAAATAATTAACAAGTGAAAAAAAACACTCTAAAGTACGTACTCGTGCTCAGGTCTTAGGTGGCCAATAGTCTTTTACAACTTTCATGCTTAAGTCATTTATTACAATGCTCTCGGAGGGATGGAAATGCGGAAAAAGGGTGGTCTCTTAGAGCTGCTGAATTTATAAACATTGAATTCTGAGCATCTGACTGCTCAGTCTTTGGCGGCTCAACTGCAAATCCAGCTAGTACAACTCGATGGATAACATTGGTTTCATATGGGGACGTGTGGTTGATCTTTTTCATCGAAGGAGAGCATATGAGAATCCAGAATCAAAGAACCTGCATCATCGACGCCTCATCAGTAACATATCCATATAAAATCCAAAAATAAACATGAGTTGCAAGAATAATATACATGTATATATACAAAAAGAAAAATATAAACTATGTGTAGGAAATGAAAATGTAAAGTACAAAGGAGAAGGGTTAGAGAATATGATACAAAGGATGCCCCATGGGCATCAGATGAATTCACTGAAGAATAATTTGAGAAGTTGACCATTTACTGGGAGCGTTGTTGCTATCCTTATACACACTTATCGTGGACAAGTATCCAACCCACTTGGTGTGTCCTTGGAGGCACAAACCTAAATCTAGATCCACTATCACCTCGATCTAGACCTCTTCTGTCTAGGCTCACTCCTAGGGAAGCCAAGGGGGGTAGACCCTATTAAACTATATGAAGTTTTTATTTGTATTCTAGGAGTTAATTGAGTTATTAATTATGGAAACCCAACCCAATGACAAACAACAAATGCAATTATGCAATTCTTTCAAATGACAGATAAACTGTTATTTATAAATTAACAATTAGACTAGTGCCTAAAAATTACCCAAAATCGATTTATTGAAATATACAATGAAGAACTATAGCTATACAAGAATGAAACAATGTTATGAAATAAGTATGAAAAATAAATTTACACTTGGATCAATTGTGTTCAAATAAATAAAGAATACATAAAATAAAGAGTGCTTTGAAACAAGTATTCACATGAAAGGAATTTGCTGAAAAGTAAATTGCTTGAAAAAGTAACTTTCTTGAAGAGTAAATTGCAAACTTGGAAAGTAAATGTTGTGAAAATAGTGTGTAGGTTGATTTTAGCAAGTTTTTTAAGTCTCTCTTGAGCTTAGGGGGAAATTAAGTGTGAGAGATGCAAGCCTACACTATGTGACTACCTCTAATCCTTATCCCTTCAACCAAAAGGAAGTGCTGAGTGCTCAAGAAGAAGAACATACAAGGTTCTTCCCTAGCTCCACAGGCCAAATCCAGAATGCTTGGGTGCTCAACAACGAGGACACGTAGTGCCGTGAAACTATCCCCGACTTCAACCCCTTCTAGCTTCCCAAGTCACCTTTTTTGATGGTAGAAAGCAATAACAAATTGGGTGCCTAATTAATCTAGCCACTCAATCCTTTGCCCTTTCTTAGTTACCCAAGATCCACAAAGTGGCAAGGGGAGGGAATACGGGCAAAAGGCGGGACACCAAATTTGATTACTTCACAAATAAGTTGAAATTTAAACTAACCTTCATGATATTGCATGGATGGAAAAGCCAAGCACTATGCACGGTGTGGGCAAAATTAAATAACTTTAATTAACTATGAAACTTAAATGGCAACCTCACAACTATGGCACAAGATGGAGGACAAGCCTACCGGTTTTGTGCCAAGGTGGGTAAGTAAAAGCAAAACAAAAAATTAAATCTTATGCTAGCTTTCATGATATTGTATGAATGACAAAACCAAACACTATGCAAGGTGTAGGCAACACTAAAACTAATATACAATTTTCAGATTGGAAAGAAATAAAGAATGCAAGAGAGTCTCTTGGGCTTATTACAATGCTTAGAAAGTAAGAATATAGAAGAGGGTTTGGCACCACAACTCTTGGATGCTTCCTTGAGTCTTTTGGAGCCAAAATTATGCAGGAATTCTCCTTAAACCTGCAAAAAACAACAAGCTTTTCTTGCTGGAAATTACTAAAAATGACTTGAAACAAGTTGTTTTATGATAGCATAATATACATAAATTATTTTATAAAAATATGAACTTGAAAAGAGAGATTATGTTGCAATTTTAGATGAGAATAATGCTAGAAATTGATAGATATATCGCTGGAAATGAAAACAAAAATTAAAAGAAGCTTTAGATGGCTGAAAAAACAAATTTCCATATCTGAAATCCACCCCTCCAATCCTTTGGTAACCTGCAGATTATGTAAATCCTTGCTACAAGATATAACAAGAAGGTAAGTATATCCTAAGGGCTTATAAAATACTTTCCAAACCTAATGGAAATAACCCACAATGATTAATAACAATACTACTACTAATCTATCCCAAACACATCACTTTGCTTGGGTCTCCAAGTAAAATAATGCAAGTAAGGAAATACAAAAAATAATTGCAGCAATATTACTATCAAAATACACAACACAATGGCTCCAAGAATGCTCCAAGAGACACAAGAGATCCTCCAAGCTTCTATTTTATTAACCCAAAAAAATGTCAAATGGCATCAAGAATCATGAGAGAAAATGGGACAGAATGAGAGAGAGAAGGGAGAGATTTTGGCATAATAGATTTGCTGTGAAGAATCCATGTCAAAATGAGGAGGGATGGATTCCTTTTATATGAGGGAGAGAGGAGAGACCCCTCTTGGATGAGTTACAATTGTCATCTATCCAAGAGAGAGAGAACAAGTCAAGAAATAGACACTTTTAGGGTTTTGATAGTGAGTTAGGATTTGAGGGGTGAGATGTGAAGGGGGAAAACCTCTTTTAACTTGTCAAACATGAGGTTAGGCTATAAGAAGGGCGAATTTAGGGTTTTAGGCACTTTTTTCACTTTATTTTTTACTTTCCCCTAAGTTTATGAATAAGGGGGGAGCCCCTCTCACTAGGGAGACTCAACTTAAGTTGTTAACTTGACTTGGGGGGGGGTTCTTCTAAGTGGATTTTTACTTCTCCAACTTAGCAAATATATTAAAAATCATTTCCCCACTCTCTCTCATGACTTTAGACACTTTTTCAATTTTTTGGCTTTTTACCTTGGCCAATTATTTGCTAATTTTTGATTGACTTGGACTCTTCATGGACAATGACCTAGCAAAACTTGTTCAATTGAGTTGAAACTTGGTCCAAGGGTGTAGGGGGTCATAAGCCATTTGATTTGAGTACTCACACCGCTATACAAAATCCACAAGGACCAAATTCTTACATTTTACATAAAAAATAATTAAAAATTCTCAGTTTATGGAAATTTTAATTATTAAAAAATCCTATCAAAACCTAATGGAATTCCGCAAGACTCTAGGAGATGTCTAGCATGGTCATTTACAACATTTCTAAACCTTAGTCACCCCTTGGGCTCTGTTATCGCACAATTTGTACTTGCCCAAAAGCCCAAGGCAAGTGGATGCAAAATTGGCGCAATTGGGAATAACCTATCACTCTCACCTTAATAGGAGATCCCTTTCTATTTAGAAGTGTGTCAAGACTACCCCAGGGGAGACGTCCCCAGTGATCTGGGGGTTTGAGAAGGCTAAGGAAAATAACACAAGAGAATCCTCCTCCTCTCACAGATCACTCAAATCAAAGGGTTCTTTATGTCTTATAGAGATGAAGCAAATAAATAATATTGTGTCCCTGCCTAGAACAAGACAACAGGGCAAAAAAGGGCACTTTCCAAGTACCAAAATGATGTTAGTGCTTCATAAGACAATGAGCATTCAAGAAATGTGCTATTTGATATAAAATTTGTAGCAGTGTAACAATTTATAACAACAATAATAAACTTGTAACAGCCACAAGATTTATGCTCTAAAATGCTTGAATAAAGACTTGTAATGATAGATTTAACTAGGCAATTTGATAATAAATAGCTCTGTTACCAACATCGCGATAATATCGCGCTATTAACGATATTATCGGCAAAATCAACCTCGGCGATAATATCGGGGAAAATAGCGCGATATTTTGGAGATTTTGAAAATAGCGCGATATTATCGTAGATGGCGCGATAATATCGCGCTACGATCGAAAATATCTTTTGGGCGCGGACAGGCCGGAAATAAAGCCCAATTTTCACCTTTTTTTTTGAGTTTTAAAGTGTCATTTTGCAAACAAAGTGTGGGGTTTGGGGAGCAAAGGAGCAAAAGGCGAGCAAGAGCCGAAAACGTAGTTAAGGAGGCTAGTAATATACTGATTAATGGTATATTACCTTTCATTTTCATCCTTTTACTTAAATTTTTAACATTACCATTAATTGTTTCAGCATGTTTGAGAGTGGTTCCAACCTCATTGGACTTCATATGAAGAAAGTAGAATTTTAGGTCCCATTCAAAATTCAGCAGACTTAATGGTTTTCAGGATTTCAAGATTGACAATATTGCAACATTTCCACTAGATTCTATGATGTATGAGGGTATGGAACTGGCATTTAGTCAAGAGCACCAAGCCCTCTATGTACCTCGATGTTGGTGGCATTGATTGTTGAACTCTTTTGTCATGAATCTAGTAAAAATGTACCCTTCACTCAAGTAAAATCACTTATTAGG
>ML777665.1:738759-755256 GCA_009831015.1 Picea engelmannii
CATCTCTTGGAGAGGACTATCTGTATTGGTTTGAGTTATCTCTTGAACATTGTATTAGCTATTTATGATAAGGAAGTTTTTGTTGGGTTTTCTTCCCCTAGAGGGTTTCCCAGGATAAATGTTGTGTCTCTTGTGAATGTGTATTTCTCAGTGATCTTGTTCTTATGATGCGCTTATCTATTGAAATGCAAAGAACTATAATAATGGCATAAACATTAACAGATAAATTACAAGTATGGAAGGATGCCATACTTGAGGAATACATGTCTATTTTAAAGAGCAATGTCTGGGACATTGTGCCGAGGCCAAAGGACAAATCAGTGGTCTCTTCCAAATGGATCTATAAGATCAAACATGCAGTTGATGGGAGTGTGGAAAAGTTCAAAGCAAGATTTGTAGCCAGAGGCTTCACTCAGAAAGAAGGAATCGACTATGAAGGGACTTTTGCCCCTGTAGCCAGGTATACCTCCATTCGAACTATTATTGCTTTAGCTTTCGTTCTTAGTTGGAAGCTACATCAGATGGATGTAAAAACAACATTCTTGAATGGAAAGATTGAATAGGAGGTCTTTGTGGAACAACCAGATGGTTTTGTACTACATAACAAATACACTCATGTATGCAAGCTAAAGAAGGCCTTATATGGTCTTAAGCAGGTTCCCAAAGTTTGGTATGACAAGATTGATGGCTTTCTTAAAAGCCTGGGCTTTCAGAAAAGTGATGCCGATGCAAATCTGTACTTCAAGGTAAGAGGTGACCAACCTGCTATACAAATCCTGTATGTTGATGATCTCTTTCTAACAGGAGATGAAGGGCTAATAGCCTGGTGTAAGAGGGAGCTAACCTTAGAATTCGGGATGAAAGACTTAGACTTGATGCATTACTTCCTAGGATTGGAAGTGTGGCAAAGACAGGGCCAGATATTTCTGGCACAAGGAAAATACACAGTGGATGTACTAAAGATTTTTGGTATGATGGATTGCAAATCCATGTCTACTTCGATGGTTACCAACCTGAGGAAGTTGCATGATTCTGATACAGGTTCAGATTTGGTGCATCCCACCATGTATAGGCGGTTGATTGGATCATTGATGTACATGATCCACACCAGGCCAGATATATGCTATGCAGTGATTGCAATGAGTCGGTTCATGAGTAAACCGAGACAGAGACACCGGGTGGCAGCAAAGCACATCTTGAGATATCTCAGAGGGACCATTACTTATGGTCTGAGATATACATCCAATGGTGGTTTATTTCTGCATGGGTATGCAGACGCTGACTGGGCAGGAAGCCTAGTGGATCGGAAGAGTACTTCCGGATATTGCTTTAGTTTAAGATCCGCTAGGATCTCTTGGTCAAGCCAGAAACAAGGATCCATTGCACAGAGTACATCAAAGGCTGAGTACATTACAGCAAATGATGCTAGCAAGGAAGTAGTATGGTTAAGAAAATTGGTTTCTGGGTTGTTTGGTGACAAGCTTGAGACGATGGTGGTTCACTGTGATAATCAAAGTTGCATAAAATTGACAGAGAACCCGGTATTTCACGACAGGTCAAAACATATTGACATGAGGTACCACTACATCCGAGACTTGCTGTAGAGAAAAATTGTAAAGTTACAGTACATAGCCACGAGCGAGCAGGTAGTTGATATCCTGACCAAGCCTCTGGCCTCAAGACAGTTTGTGTAGCTGAGAGGCAAGCTTGGTGTGATTGAGAATGACTCCCTCGCTGAGAGGGAGTGTTAAATTTGGCAGCATCGACAGTCATTCTCCAATGAGAGGCCATATGGGCCACCCTGAGGCTAGCCAAGGAGATTTGGAGAATCAACCAGTCTTGTGAGGTATTGACAAAATCCAGGGGGAACGTACAACCTCTATGAGTCATACCAAAAGTCAGGACGAACGAGATGCTATGTAAGTCTAATGTAAAAGTCAGAGGGAACGTACAACCTCTGTGAGCATAGACAGTCTAGTGCAAAAGTCAGGGGGAACGTACAACCTTTGTGAGCATAGACAGACTAGTGCAAAATTCAGGGGGAATGTACAACCTCTATGAGCCTAGTCAAGCCTTGTGAGCTATGAGCAAAAGTCAAGGCATCTAGCAAAAGTTAGGTTGAATATAAAATTCCTATGAGCTAGAAACAAACGATATTTCTAATATTGCAAATTATATAAATGTATTGATCTAGTGTGTTGGCACGTGCAACATTATCCACCATGAAGAGAAATTTGAGTTGCCTTGTAAAGAGTCGAGTTGTAGAAGTCAAAGTTGCATGTCTAAGTCAAAGACATTGTTGTCAAGTTGTCGCATGTTGCATGCATGTCTAGTTGCATGTTGCATGCATGCATGCATGACATGCGCATTCTAAGTTAGTATGCATGCATGCCAAGTCAAGGGTAAGTTGTAACTTAAGTCTCAAGTCTAATTCTATTTTCAAACTAAAGTGTGAAGCTGAGTTATGTTAAAGCATGCAAACAAGTTCCTAATTTGAGCCATCTACTTCTCCTCTTCACTCCTTTATAAGCAAAGGTCGACCTCTCTCTTCAACACAATGTTATGCAGGGTAAGGGTGAATGTAGAGACAACATATAGAGGCGCATATCAACACACAGAGGCAACATATAAAAGCACATAACAGTGTTGTCATAACAACATATAGAAGCAGCATAAAAGGCACATAACAGTGTTGTAATAACAACATATAGAGGCAACATAAAAGGTGCATAACAGTGCTACAGAGGCAGCATATCAGAGGCGCACCTATTTGCTTTAGAGACAACATATCAGAGGCACATATCAGTCAATTAAAGGCAGCTTCAACAACCCATATTAGAGCTGATATATCTCAGTCTTTGAAAGCAACTCAGATACGTCTATATCATCAAGGTCTCTTTGTTCTCTGTCAGGTCGGAGTCAACTTGGAAATCTCTTTAAGAGCAAAGTTTTCATGGTGGATGTTTGTAAGTGATCTTACATTATTAATGCAATAAAGGAATATCGTGTTAGAAATAAGAGATGTGCTCGTTTAACCATAGATAATATAGCAATATTGTCACCCAACCATAGGCCAAAGCCACCTTGAGCACCTTAACCTTGACAGAGAATGATTCCAGAAGCAAACCCTAGGCCTAATAGCCAATCAATGTAGCATACCTCTTGTTGACGAATACAACTGCGTGAGACATCCTCCAGGACACAAATGTAGTGAGTCGACTTGAGAGAAAGCCCATGAGTTGGGTGTGCCCATGAGATGGGTGTGTGGTTCCTATCTGAGACAGAAATGGAACGTTATGCTAGCCTCCTCTATGCAGAGAGTTGAGATGATACTCTAGACGATTCTCCTATGTAACACAGTGAGAAAGAAGATCTATTGAGTTGGATGTGCCTATGGATGAGCACAGGTGAACGTGTGGAAAATCCTATGAGTTGGGTCCATCGTTCTGAGACAGAGATGAAACGATGTATTAGCCTCCTCTTAGCAGAGAGTCGAGATGATGTGATACTCCAGAGGATTCTCCTGTGTAACGTAGTGAGAAAGAAGATCTGTTGAGTTGGACGTGCCTGTGGCTGAGCACAATTGAACGTGATTCTAGTGGTTGAGCACTAGTGAGTGTGGTTCTCCTGTGAGACATAGTGAGATAGAGATGTGGACATCCCTGTGGCTGAGCATAGATGGATGTACCCCTAGTGGCTGAGCACTAGTGGATGTATGAGATCCCTTGCTATATTGTTCAAGAGTCAGACTTATCTGTAACCCTATTTGTGATGTAAAGGGTACAGGTCGGCCCCAACATAAAGTGAAAGATAATTAATGTAAAAGATAATTAATATGGTAATTATTAATTATATTATAAGTTATTGAGGCTAGTCATGTTGTGCGAATAGACACTACTGTTGACAGGTTTAATCTAATATAAATAAAGGTAAATTCCCCATTTAGGAATCATAACACAAGTGTGAGTTTGGAAATTTCAGCAAATACTTACTTCTTGGGAAGACTGCGCACCTCTCTTGGGTGCTAGTCTTCTAGGGTTTGTGAACACCCTTTTGTGTGCTAGTCTTTTATGGTGGTGGAGGTCTTTCTCTTAAAGAATATAACAAAGGATTGGCTAGGTTTTCTTCCCTTGTTGAGAAGGGTTTCCTAGGATACTTCTTGTGTATTTGTGCATGGTGTTTTTTCTTGTGATCTTGGTTGCTGCAACAAATAGTCTATGGTTTAAGTAAAATACTAAAAATGGAATGAACTTTATGCTTAAGCCTAGCTTATTGAAAATCAAGACCTCTCTCCAGAGCTAGCACACAAGGCAAAAAGTCGAAACCATAACCAATAGAAAGTCCAAGCCTAAACCGAGAATATAGGTTGCAGTAGCGGTAACTGCAACTACTCTCCAGACTTGCTCACTTACTTAGTTTCTGCAGTGCGCACTCTACATTTCTGCAGTTGCGAGTTGTGTCCTTAAAATGAGCTCTGGCGTCCTGTATTTATATTGTTTCTCCTTAGCTGTCTGGGCCGACTTCTCATTCTGGAGGCTAAACACTCAATATTAAATATTTCCTTTAGTCAACTTGTCTTCTAGGGTTATGTCCAATGGTTTAGGGTTTCTTCTTGCTTCCTGGAATATTCTATTCTTGTCAGGGTTAGACGTGGAGGTTAATACCTCCCGCAACGACCATAATATCAACATATCGTTCGCTGGGGTTTTTCTCCCTGTGCAGGGTTTCCCCAGGGTATATGTGTTGTTGATGTGCATGCTTACGTATCTACATGATTATTTCTATTCAGTTATGATTCTATATTGTTGAAATGTATTAAGTTGGAATCAAAGTGTTGAAGAATTCAAAGAAATAATCTGCTTAAGAATCAAGCTCAAATTTTAACACCAACTTGGTCCATTGACCATCAATAAAATAAATACAGTTCCTGTCATACACCTCTGACTCGTTTTGTTGGCAAGTCCTCGAGGCCCTTCCATGAGAACCTCTCTCTGATCCATCGATAAGTCCTTAAGTACCCATGAGGTCCTGCCAAGGGCGTATCATGCATAACCCTCATGATATCCTCTCTAAGTGTGGACTCCGGAACCAAGTATATGCTACCTTTGTAGTAGATGATGTCATCCACCACTCTGGTCCTGTCATCCTGAATGTGACCATCCGTCAACTCGCAAGCAAACCGGTCCTTGGAATATTCCACCAGAAGGTGGGATTTCCAATTAATTGAAATACCTATGAGCCAATCCAATGTGTCATGGATCTCCTCCTAATGTATCTGTACATCTTGTATGTTGATCACGTGGCCACAATGTAAAGCATCTGTATGTCGAGCTCCCTATACCTGTCCTGATGATATCCTGATCAAAGATCAATCTTTGAGGAATATGTTGCTCGATGAAGTCATCTATCCACTCCTTATCCTTGGACAATCCAAACTCAAGGGTATGCTCAACGTCCTTGTCAAGAAGTTTCTTTGAAGGAATCACCCCACAATCCCATATTGATGTGTTCACGTCATCAATATATCCATTCCCACAATAAGTGGGTGCATATACCTCCCCGATGGTTGGTCCACAAGGTATATGCAGTCCTACAAGGTCTTAGATTGCTATGGGAGCAACCCAAGGAATAGGTGCCCAATGTCACCACAACACCTATCCTCTCCCTGTTCAAGCCCAACTCCTACTCTCGAAAGGCTTTGAGAGACTTCGTCATAACACAACACAATCACCTTACCCAACTGATTAGTAGATCAATGCCTTAAATAACGAGCTATGGTGAAAGGGGTAGGAGTTAATTATTTTTAATGCTTGCTGAACTAAAGTTATTGCAGAAAATAGAATGACCAAACAACATGCTAATCTTACCCTTTACACTCCAAAAAATGATAAAAATGAAGTACAAGAGAAAGGGGAAATGATCTTACCACTTTTCCGAATGACTAGCTATGTGAGTACCTTGAACAAAGTGGCTGAAAATGAGTAATTTCCTTGCTGTCCTCTTAAATCAGACCTGCAAAACACAGTAAAATGCAGAAAACAACAAGGAAAATGGCCTTTTTGGGCCTCTCACAAGTGTAAAAATGCACTAGATCACTAGATCCTTGGGTAGGAAGGTTAGGTCAGTGAAGTATAAGTGTTTACTAAGCCCAATAACCATTAGATCTGTTGTAAATTTAATTACCAGCAAGCTAAAAATTACTTTTGCATAATTGGGGTTCAAATCCCCCTAGGGTCAAAACCCAAAATTTTCTACAGCCAAAAGTTTGAATTGTTGGACTGTGTTTAAGCTCTATAGTGACCAGAAATAAAGATATACAATGTAAATCAAATCTGAAATTGAAATAAAAGGGTTTGGAATGATAAAACTCACGAACTACACCCTTTTAAAGTGTCCACCAAGTGTAGATCTAATAGTTGTTTTATTTCATATCTGCACACTTATTCTCAAACTAAGTTGCAGGAAGCACCCCTAACCCCCCTGTTTTCTCAGTCGGTACGGTACGAAACGCATAAATGGGTACGGTACGGCCGAGAAACGCCACCGACCTTGCTGTACGACCTTTCTTGAAAGGGAAATGTCATACGATATGGCTAGCGGTGTTTCCCAGCCGTACCGTGCCCGTACGGCCGAGTTTCGACGGATTTTAAAGATGAATTAGGCAAAAAAAGGGGGTCGTGGGCCCCCCAAACTGCCAGTTAGTTTTAGTTAAGGCGGAATTTACCTTCTCCAAAGGGAATAAAGATGATTTTCTTTCTTTTTGTTTTAATTAAAAAACGAAACTTCTAGATGCAAACCAAAACCCTAAATCTCCTTCCTTTGCTATAAGAAACCACTTGCTTCACTCATTCCTCACACTTTCATTAGCAAGAGGAGCTTCTTGCAGCAGGAAGAAGGAGATTGTGTGTGGTTTTAGTGAGCAGATTTCTTTTCTATTTGGTGAGTAGATTTATTTTATGTTTTCTTAGCAAGTTAGCACATTTTTTTTTTCTCTTGGTTTGCAATATACAATTTTCTGTTTTGTTTGGTGAACAGATTTTTCATTTTCTTCTTTTCTTGCAGCATTCATGGCTTCTCAAAGTGTTGTTTCATCTACTCCTAGAGCTGCTGAAGTAAGTAGGCAACAAGAATACTTTTCTCTTTGGAGGCATGTTACCGAGGTCAAGGCTATGGGTGCCGATGGAGGTTCATGGGAATGGAAGTGCAATTTATGCAAGAAGGATAAGACCTTCAAGGGTCCTTACACAAGAGTCAAGGCTTACATTTTGCATGAAGGGAAGGGTATTGAAGGTTGTCCACATACCCTTGATTTGCAGGTGAGGGATAGATTCCATAAAGAGCATGATGATGCTAAAAAAATTAAGGATAATAGAGCAAAGATTGCTATGCATGGCAGTAGCAAGCATCCTCCTTCCTTTGGTGTTAGCAATGAGTCAAGGATTGTTCATGAAGCAAGGAAGAGGAGGGCGCTAGAGGTAGAAAACGATATATCCAAAGGCCCTGGAGGATGAGGTGCAACTTTAGACAACATATTGATGAAGATGTTCAACAACCAAAAGAGAGAAGAAACAATGTCAAGAGTGGCAAGGGCCATATTTGCATGTGGCATCCCATTTAATGTGGTTCGGTCCCCCTATTGGAAGGATATGGTGAAGGCAATTAACGAGGCTCCTCAGGGTTTCAAGGGGCCAAACTTTGAAAAACTCAGAACAGTGTTGCTACGGAAAGAGAGGTCATTGATTCATGATATTTTCAAACCAGTTTGTACTCATGGATCAGCACAGGGGTTTCCATTATCTCTGATGGATGGACTGATACAAAGCGGAGGCCCTTGATCAATGTTATTGCATTATCACCAACATGAGTGATATTCTTGAGAGAAGAAGATTGTTTTGGCGAGGTAAAAGATAGCAAATTCATTGTTGATATTTTAATTTCTGCTATTGAACAAGTAGGGACAACAAATGTGGTGCAAGTTATCACAGATAATGCACCCGTTTGCAAAGCTGCAGGCTTGATTGTTGAGAGTAGATATAATCATATTTTTTGAACTCCTTGCATTGTCCATAATTTAAATCTCATTTTAGAAGAGATTGAGGCAAAAACTGAATGGATTAAGGAGGTCACAGGGAAAGCTAGGGAGATCATTAAATTATTCACCAACCACCACCAGTCTCAAACAATGTATCGAGAATAATCCAAATTGGAGTTGCTCAAAGTTGCTGAGACAAGATATGCCTCAAACTTCATCATGTTGCGCCGCCTTATTGAGGTCAAAAGTGCATTGATGAGTATGGTGGTGGGTGTGACTTGGGTTGAGTGGACAGTCAGATTCAGAGAGAGGAAGTATGGTGCCGAGGGTGTTGATTGATGATGATTGGTGGAGCAATGTAGAATTCTTGCTCAAGTTTACCTCACCAACATTTGAGCTTCTCCGAAATGCAGACACAGACATACCTTTCTTGGGAGAGATTTATGATGGCATGGATACCATGGTTGAGAAAATCGTGGAAATTATTACTCAGGAGGCTCCCACCCTGTTTTTTGTCGATGTTGACTTTGTTGAGCATGTGAGGTCCATCATTGTTACTAGGTGGAATGGATTTAACACTCCAAGGCACACTTTGGCACATGCTCTAAATCCCAAATTTTATGATGAGGAGTTCATTGCTCTAAGCAATGGGAAGAGGAAGGCCCCACATAAGGACAAGGAGGTGGCCACAAGAGTGAAAATAACTCTCCAGAGGTTGTTTCCATCTTCTCAACAAACAGAGGTGAGGGGAGAATTTGTTTGTTTTGCTGCTGGATTAGAGGATTTTGCAGACATCTCAGCTTTGGAGGAGAGAAGCACCATGAACCCGATTAAATGGTGGACTTGTCATGGGGAAAATGGTGTATATTTGCAAAGCCTTGCCATTCGTTATTCTATCACAAGTGACAAGCTCTTCATCAACATAAAGGAATTGGAACACCTATGGTTTCATTCATTTAGTGAAGTGCAACAGGTTGGGATCGCAGAAGGATGAGGATCTTGTATATGTGCATTCAAACCTTTGCCTTGTGTCTCGCAAGGGTGAAGAATATACAAGTGGACCTCATAAAGAGTGGGATGTGGATGTAGAAAACCTTGACTTAGAGCTCTCTCTTTCTGCTCTTGATATTGTTGATGATGCAAGTGGAAGTGGAATTCAAGTTGTCTCTTCTTCCCATCGAGGCTCTAGTTCTGTTGAACATGCATCTTGTTCTATTTTTGATGATGAGGATGAGGATCAGTATGATATGTAATTGTAGTTGCCTTTAGCTGATGTTTTTTTTTCATTTTTAGCACATACAATCACATTTATAAAGACTGATTTTGGATGTAAAGCCTCATCTATAAAGGATAATTTTGGATTTTGCTACTTGCATCATGTAATGAATGATATTCATCATCTATAGGAGTTAATATGTACATGGTTTTCCTTCTAAAATGTCATTTATGTGTATCATTATGTTTTTCTTGCAATATAATGCTTTATTTTAAAAAAAATTATATATATATATATATATATATATATATATATATATATATATATATATTGTTTATATATGGCGTTTCCCCCGAGCCCGACGTTTCCATTTTTTGAGGGCCTGTTTCGTATCGTCCTGGTTTCGACACTCAAAATTGTTTCCCCGTTTCGTGCAACTTAGTTCTTAAATAAACCCTTGTAAAATATGTTAAATAAAACAAATAACACAAGGGAATATTTATCTTGGGGTAGGGAGAAATCTCACAAGGCAAAACCCCCAAGATCAACTAGCTTAATCGAGATAAAATTGAAACACAAAGCTAGGGTATGATTTTTTATTATTTTTTGTAATAAATATGATTGAGAATATTTATAATTAAAATGGTTGAGGAAATTGAAAGATTTTTTTTACCTTTAATTCTTACCTTCTGATGTCTCTGGTTTGTGTGATTATGGCCCCGCAAACTTAAGATTGGCCGAATAGATCTTTAGACAATTGGGTTTGGAGTGGAAGCACTATCACTCCCAATGCTAGAGATTTTACCGATAGATGGATTCTGTTGCCGTCCTTATACAGACTTGCAAATGTGAGCTAAGTCCAACTCCCTTAGTGTGTTCTTGGAGGCACAATGCCTAGGTTCAAAGCCCACTGTCATCTCGACTTGAACCTCTTCCGTCTAGGCTTATTCCTAGGGAAGCCAAGTGGGGTAGACCCTAGTTACTATGTGAATTATTTGATGAATTCTAGGAGTTAATTTTAGTTTGTTAAAGGTAAGGGGAAGCTAGCCTATATGACAAGCAACAAATGCAAATGCAAATCTTTAAATGATAATCAAACCTTTCCCTAAGGTCAACTAAGACTAGTGCCTAAGGGTTGGGCAAGGGGTCAATTAGATTATACAACAAAAGAATTAAGTACAACTTATACAAAAATAAACAATGCTATAGGATACAACAAGGAATTACTTTATACTTGAGATAATTACAAATTGAAACATACAAATTTGATATGGCAAGTTAGCTTACAACGAAAATGACAATTTAGATTATTACACAAACATACAAAAGTAATAATGAATTATTAGATAATGAAACATGCAACTCACATCAATATATCAATAAAACAATAGAATCATGTCAAAGGTGAAATTGAAGATGAAAAAGAATAGCCAATTAGATGATCTTACAATTATACAAAAGAAGACTTAGATTTTATACTAATGAGCATGAGATATCCACAATGAAAGATGTTTGCTTGAAATGTCAAAAATAGATGAAAAGTAAATTGCCTTAAAATGTGATTGTAAAACTTGAAATGAAAACTTGCTTGAAAGATGAATTGCACAACTTGAGATTGCTTGAAAAAGTAAACTTGAGATGCTATGTTGTGAAATGAATTGCTTTGAAAATATGAGATTGCACGTGTTGTGAATGTAGTGTGTAGCTTAATTTTAGTAGATTTTAGGTCTCTCTTTGATTAGGGGGATTAAGTGTGATAGATTGAAACCTAGACTATGTGACTACCCCAAAACCGTTATTCTTTCAACCAAAAGGAAGTGTTGGGTGCTCAATAAGGCAAACAAGGCCTTACCCTAGCTCCATAGGTCAAATCCAAAGAGCAAGGTACTCAACCCGGGGGACACCTAGTGCCGTGATATCATCCTTGACCTAGCACCCCAAGTATCTTCCACAAGCCTTCTTTTTTATGGTTAAAACAATAAGTGGTTGGATGCCTAGTTACTAAACTCACAATCTTTGCCCTTTCTTGTCACCCAGGATCCACAAGTGGCAAGGGGAGAGAATACGGGGCAAAAATGGAGAACAAACAAGATTACTTTAGCAATGATTTTAGAATTATACAAGCCTTTTGTTATTGCAAGAGTGGCTTATTCTAGTTTCTTGCAAGATGGGGCAAAGATAAATAATTAAAATGTTTTAATAGTTTTCTTTAGAAAATGAATGAAATAACAACCCCAAAACAATGGCACATGTGGAGGCACAATGCCTACCTTTTGGCCAAGGTGGGTGTAAATAAAGAATTAAAAATTAGATTTACTTGAAAGAATTAAAATCACTTAAAAGAAAAACAAGCACAACAATGGCACATGTGAAGGCACAATGCCTACCTTTTGGCCAAGTTGGGTATCATACAAAAAGAAAAATGACTTTGGAAATAAAAAAACAAACCCCACAACAATGGCACAAGTGGAGGCGCAATGCCTACCTTTTTGGCCAAGGTGGGTGTAAAAATGAAAAGCAAGAAAACAAATATACTCTATTACAATATCAGATTTTTGGTGTAAACTTGAAAGAAGACACACCCAAGAGACTCTCAAGGGTGACTTACAATGATTTTGGAAGAGTAGGAAGGAGGGGGACTTGATGTCCAACTTGAAAATGTTTTTTGGAGGCCTTTGGGGCTAAAATACTTGTAGCAACTCTCCCTTGATGATAAAAATCTGCATAAAATTGTCAAAGGATATTCTCTAAAACATGCTACAAAAAACCATGAAACTTGTTAAGTTGAGTTAGCCCAATAATACATAAATTTAAATAGAAAATTTGAATATAATAATGAAACCTTTAATGTTTGTTCTATATTATGACATCATTTAGAAATGAGAAAGAGGAAGGAGAAGAAAGTTAGATAAATATTGAAACTTTGGATGATTAAAAGAGTTGGTTTTCCACTCTAAAGCCAATCCTTCAATCCTTTAGTGATTCCCAAAATAAGATTGTTTTTGCTACACAAGGAAACAAGGAGGTGAGAGCATCCAAAGAAACTTGTAAAATACTTTCCAAACTTATTAAAAAACTACCACAAGATCAATAGCAATACTACTACCAATAGCACCCAAGCAAAATACTTTGCTTGAGTCTCCAAGTAGAAACTAGTGAAAGCAAATACAAAAAATAAATGGAAATATATCACCTCACAAATAAACAATGGAGACACCAAGAAGACTCCCGATGCACACCAAAGATTCTCCAAAGCTTCCTTTATTATCCACCAAAATGTTGCTACAAATATTTGTAGCAAGATTTACACATGAGAGAGCATGAGAGAGAGAGGGAGAGGAGAAGAGAAATTTTGGCATAATAGACTTGCTATGAGAATAAATGATAAAAGGATGAGGGTAGGGTCCAATTTATAGGAGAAGAGGAGGAGGAGAGAGCCCACTTGGATGGGCTCCAAGTGGCACCCACCTAAAGGAGGAGGAGGGTCTCATCAAGGGGGGCACACTTTTAGGTCAAGAGAGGAGGGTGAGGGTTGAGGGGTGAGTTGGGAAGGGGGAAACCCCTTTCCCTATTAATTAAAAGTGAAGTGGGGATGAGTGGGGAGGTTTGCCAAAGTATTGGGGGCCCCCATGGTATATTTTTTATTTTTCATGAATTATTGAGCAAAGGGGGTGCCCCTCTTCTAGGCAAATGGTCAATGTGGGTTGTGGGCTAAGCAAAGGGGGTCTTTCTAAGTTGGAAATCATTTTCCCAACTTAGGAAAAACATTTGGGACACTTCTCCCACTCTTTTTCATGACTTTAGTGACTTTCACAAAATTTGACTGTTTTAATTGAGCCAATTACATGTTGATTTTTGACCGACTTAGACTCCTCATGGACAATGGCCTAACAAAACTTGTCCAAATGAGCTGAGACTTGGTCCAAGGGTGTAGGGGTTCATGAACCATTTGATTTGAGGGACCACTTTTTTACATTTTACATCAAAAATAATTAAAAATCCCCAGTTTGCGGGAATTTTAATTATTTAAAAAAAATCCTACCAAAACTTAACAGAATTCTGCGAGACTCTGGGAAATGTCTAGCATGGTAATTTACAACACTCCTAGACCTTAGTTACATAGGGCTTGACCATTAGAACGCCTTTCACCACTTTGGAGAATTATTGTGGGAGTGAAAAACTCAAGGGAAGTTAATAAGGTTTTTTAGGCCAAATTAATAACCTAAGGATAAAAAACACTCGGTGAAAGGGACTCCTCTAATGATAAAGTCCTAGGCAACTAACCTAAACTATGATCCATGTAGACCCATTACATTATTATCCCACGTAGGGGAGCAGAAATTCCAATTACAACAAAATGCTGAAGGCCAAAACTGCCTTGTAGAACCAACAAGTCTTCAACTTGGTAGCACCATCAGGTGCATATCTTCATGGTACATGGAGTTGACCCGCTAGTTGAATAGGTGGTCAACATCTGGCTCCACATGGGAACGTGTGCTTGATCTTCACTTGGGAAGGAGAGCATACGAGAATCCAGCATCTAGGAAACAAAGTGCTCACCAATACCCAACATAAATATACATATATACAATGAATAAATAAAATGCTATAAACAACAATTACATAATGAAATAACTATTGTACAACAATTATAAAATGAAACTATGATACAATAAAACATCTAAGTAACATAATTACATAATGAATGAAATAATACAAAACTGAAATAAAAGGAGAAGGGTTAGAGATACGTTACAAAGGGTGTCTCTTTGGACAACAAGTGGCTATGTTGAAAAATTGCTTCAAGGTGGAGTCCTCTCGCTAGCATGTCTGACTTTATGTCGTGCAACTGGATGAGATGAATTGCTAGAAGAATGATACACTTTATCCTGTTTTCTGATGTTCTTGTGTGAATCCCTGTTTCTAGTTCTCGGCCATTTGGGATAATCCTCCTTAAAGCCATTCTGATGAAGTTGCATGGGTGCCAAGTGAAAAGATTTTGAACTCAGTTTTTCTTGGAAAGGCTTGGCATACCTCTTCATAGGGATGGTGTATTTCACATTATCATTACTAACCTTATCATCCTTATGATCTTCTACTAGACTTGCATTACTTATTTTTCCTTTGATTTTCCTAATTTCTAAAACACAAGGAGGAGCTGGCCCCAAAATTCCATACCATTCGTCCAGATATCTAACTGATTCTTCAAATGGCTGGTGAGTTGATGACACATTTTCAACTGAAAATTCCAACTATGTTTCTAATTCCGAAGGAGTTTTAACATTGTTCATTTTATCTGAATCTTCTTCAAGAAAAAGCCCATCAAAAGAATCCATGGTGTCCCAAACACTACAAATGTTTGGGGTTTCACTATTAAGTTCCATCTTGGTAGATGCTAAAGAAGTGGACTCAAATTCATAGCATCCCATTTCTACTTCACAATACACAATCTCGTTATCATTTCTTCTAGGATCTTCCACATGATATTTTATTTCCAACTCTCTATTCAATCTAAACATGGAACCATTAGGAGTTGGAATGGTGGCATAAGTTAAATCCATTTGTAAATTACCACCCAAATCTGCAGTTGTCTTCCTAGAAAACAATATACCCCAAGCATCAAGTACATCAATCACAACAATATCCATCTCAATCATGATGTCAAGGAATGTAGCCAAGTGTACTTGTAATCCTTTAATCAAACCATGCACCTGAATTGTCTTGCTATCCATAGCACAGATGTTATGATAAGGTCTAGATATCCTTAAGTTTAATTGTTCTATTATTTTCTTAGTCATAACATTTGAACTAGCTCCTGAGTCAACCATACAATTGTGAAGAATAAAAGTATTCATGAGCAAGGATAAGTAAAAAGGTCTATTCTTTTCATTTCCCCTATCCATATTTTGCAAGATAACAGGTGCATCCTGGTAAGCTACTATTGGTAGCCTGTCTACTATGTTCTAAGAAGGATTTTTTATAGCTTTGAGTAGTTTCTCCCTCCGAGAAGGAATCCTCATAATTTCTGACACAGGTACCAACATCTTTGCATTATTGAGCCACCCTCCTAAGTCAATATTTAATTTTGAAATTGTGTGAACAATTGTTTTAGGAGGGGGAGGGGGCATTCCCAAAACACTTGCTTGAAGTCTATCTTGATTATTGTTTCCATTTCTTTGATAGGTGATGCCCCTATATCTAACCATTTCTGACACTTGTTGTGGTGTAGGCTTAGAACCAAACCAAAGTTTTATGTTGCCTTATCCACCACATTATTCATACAATTTACATTCTCACTATATTCGGTCATTTCCATCCATTCATCTATGCCAACATTATATTTTCGACCACACATGTTTATTTGTTCATTTTCTGATCTATGAGGTCCCATTTCACTACAAACTTGAAGGAAGACTTGGCAAGTTGATTCCTCATGAAATTGTCCACAAGGTCGACAATAAGGAATAGCTTGGTGATCAACCAAGTTAGTGGATTCGAATGGATTTGGTGGCCTCTGATCTTGGGGAGGAGGCCTCTTTGGCCTATGTTGGGGTCTACTAGCTTGACCCCTTTCCATGGCTATCAACCTATTTTGCATGGCATTCATTTGACTAACATGTTCCTTCAATTGATTAGCATGATTAATTTCCATTTGTTTAATCAATTGAGTGAGTTATTTAATGCCATCTTTAGAAGATTCTTGATTCTCAACTTTATTTTTCTTTTTTTCATAAGGTTGGGAAGAAGTCCTGTTATCGCACAGTTTGTAGGAAGGGTTTAGGTAGCTTGAGTCAAGGCTTCAAACTGGCGTAACAGGAGCTTCCCCACCCACTGTCACCTCGATGGGGAGCTCTTTCTATTTAGGGTGGCTAATCCCAAGGGAGACGTCCCTAGTAATCTGGGTTTCTGAAGGAGAAGGATCAAGGTTTAAAGCTTCGAAGGTTAAGAATAGGCTTCCCTTCACAGATTACTGTCGATATGATAGTCAAAAGAAGAAGAGACCCACTGGAAGGCACCTATTTGCGAGACAAGACAAAAAGAACTAGAACGTGCTGCAGTGGTTAGTACTTCACAATTTAATGACTATCTTGAATATATATATATACATGAGCAATGATGAAATGTAATTATTGACGAAGTCAATGATTGCTAGACAAAGATAAAGGCTTATAACACTTCTTCAATAAGTACAAACTGATGCTTGCAATCAATGTACAAATTCAACCTTATTATATCACAATGCAGTAAA
>ML777665.1:767322-777397 GCA_009831015.1 Picea engelmannii
GAGCGGGGTATAAGATGAAAAAGTGATAAGATGATGGGAGCGGACGATGGCTCTGCAAATCCCCCTTGGTGGCTAACCAAAACCCATGAATACCGGCTTGCTAAATTGCCCCATCAATCACCCCAACAATGGTCAAGTGGATTCGTGTAAGATCCAAGCAGTCATCCGAAATGAAAGAAACCCAATGTATATATAAGAAGGTTATAATGATCAAATATGACACATACCATGATACCTCGGACCAATTACCTCATGGAGCAAGAGCCTTCTCTGGTGCAAGCCCAGGCCGGTAGTGATGGAAGCTGGTACTGCTGACAGGACATGTCTGGCTGAGAAGAAGAAACATGGGCCCTCCAGGGCCATGCTCAAGTCACTCCTGCTCTCGGTACTCCATGTCTAGGACCATGTGGGCCTCGAGACATGATCTCCTAGTTATCCCTAGATATCGGGGATAACAAGTCCCTCTAGTAAAACCGAGAATATTAGATTTCCTAGCATCATGCATATTCTTATTGATCCTCACAACCATAACTTGTGCATCGTTAAGTGTTTGAGGATCTTTATCCCTTAGTGCATATCTCATCTCCCCCTCAAAGGCTTCCATATAATATATCAAGATTGTTGTATCTGAAGACAATATGTCAGCAGGGAGACTCTTCACGAAGTTATTAATCTTAATGTTAAATTCTTCCATTGTCTCACTCTCTTTCTTGTGACTAGAAGTAAGCGCAACTAGAAGGAATCTGTTTTCTTTTTGGTCACCCCATCTTTTCTTAAACTCTGTTATTATACTATCTAGGGTGCTAAACTTGTCTGGATCAAATTCAGAAAACCATTTCGCAGCATCTCCTTCCAAAGAATACACAAATAAGGTCATCTTCAGTGTTCACATCCTCTTCATCATGACCCCTACAATACTTCAAGACACATAGATTCAAGTTCAACACATGAGAGTTGACACTAACAACATTATTTCCTAAAAAACAAGGCAACTTCTCAATGGCTCTTTCGGGAATCGCGTGTGGAGCCCCTTGAATGGCTGCAAAATTCAAAGGCCTCAAAAATATACTCATGGTTACATTAGAATTAGGTGTTGTAGTATTAACAATTGGTTGATTATTAACTGAAAACATGTGATGTATGTCAGAGATTGTTTCTTCTCCAAGACTATCAAGGAGCCTACGAGGAGTTAATCTGTTTACTCTCCTCCTATACACCCTTTCAGGTTCAGGAAGAGCATCCACCAACCCTTGTGGGTTACTCCTAGTAGGGTACCTCACAAAATTATTCAATGGAGTTGCCACTTGGAAATTAAACAATAACGAAATATACAACTAAGTTTTAAAAAATTTTAGGGAGAAAATTTATTACTTAGTTTTTAAAGAATAAATTAAAGTTAAGTCGTTTTGACCAAGGATAAAAGACTTATCCCCGACAATGGCGCCAAAGATGTTGTCGTCCTTATACACATTTGCAAACGTGAGCTAAGTCCAACTCACTTAGTGTGTCCTTGGAGGCACAATCCCTAGGTTCAAAGCCCATTGTCACCTCGACTTGAACCTCTTCCGTCTAGACTTACTCCTAGGGAAGCTAAGGGGGGTAAACCGTAGTTACTATGTGACTTATTTGATGAATTCTAGGAGTTAATTTTAGTTTGTTAAAGGTAAGGGGAAGCTAGCCTATATGGCAAGCAACAAATGCAAATGTAAATCTTTAAATGATAATCAAACCTTTCCCTAAGGTCAACTAAGACTAGTGCCTAAGGGTTGGGCAAGGGGTCAATTAGATTATACAACAAAAGAATTAAGTACAACTTATACAAAAATAAACAATACTATAGGATACAACAAGGAATTACTTTATACTTGAGATAATTACAAATTGAAACATACAAATTTGATATGGCAAGTTAGCTAACAATGAAAATGACAAGTTAGATTATTACACAAACATACAAAAGAAATAATGAATTATACATTCAACTCACATCAATATATCAATGAAACAATTGAAGCATGTCAAAGGTGAAATTGAAAACGAAAAAGAATAGCCAATTAGATGATCTTACAATTATACAAAAGAAGACTTAGATTTTATACCAATGAGCATGAGATATCCACATTGAAAGATGTTTGCTTGAAATGTCAAAAATAGATGAAAAGTAAATTGCCTTAAAATTTGATTGTAAAACTTGAAAGGAAAACTTGCTTGAAAGATGAATTGCACAACTTGAGATTGCTTGAAAAAGTAAACTTGAGATGCTATGTTGTGAAATAAATTGCTTTGAAAATATGAGATTGCAAGTGTTGTGAATGTAGTGTGTAGCTTAATTTTAGTAGATTTTAGGTCTCTCTTTGATTAGGGGGATTAAGTGTGATAGATTCAAACCTAGACTATGTGACTACCCCAAAACCATTGTTCTTTCAACCAAAAGGAAGTGTTGGGTCCTCAATAAGTGAGGCAAACAAGGCCTTATCCTAGTTCCACAGGTCAAATCCAAAGAGCAAGGTATTCAACCCAGGGGACACCTAGTGTCATGAGATCATCCCTGACCTAGCACCTCAAGTATCTTCCACAAGCCTTATTTTTTATGGTTAAAACAATAAGTGGTTGGATGCCTAATTACTAAACTCACAATCTTTGCCCTTTCTTGTCACCCAGGATCCACAAGTGGCAAGGGGAGAGAATACGGGGCAAAAATGGAGAACAAACAAGATTACTTTACCAATTTTATCTTGCAAGATGGGACAAAGATAAATAATTGAAATGTTTTATTAGTTTGCTTTAGAAAATCAATGAAATAACAACCCCACAACAATGGCACATGTGGATGCACAATGCCTACCTTTGGGCCAAGGTGGGTGTAAATAAAGAATTAAAAATTAGATTTACTTGAAATAATTAAAATGACTTAAAAACAAAATAGACACAAAAATGGCACATGTGGAGGCACAATGCCTACCTTTTGGCCAAGTTGGGTATCATAAAAAAAGAAAAATGACTTTGGAAATAAAAAAGCAAACCCCACAACAATGGCACAAGTGGAGGCGCAATGCCTACCCTTTTGGCCAAGGTGGGTGTAAAAATCAAAAGCAAGAAAGCAAATCTACTCTATTGCAATATTAGATTTTTGGTGTAAACTTGAAAGAAGACACACCCAAGAGACTCTCAAGGGTGGCTTACAATGATTTTAGAAGAGTAGGAAGGAGGGGGACTTGATGTCCAACTTGAAAATGCCTTTTGGAGGCCTTTGGGGCTAAAATACTTGTAGCAACTCTCCCTTGATGATAAAAATCTGCATAAAATTGTCAAAGAATATTCTCTAAAACATGCTACAAAAAACCATGAAACTTGTTAAGTTGAGTTAGCCCAATGATACATAAATTTAAATAGAAAATTTGAATATAATAATGAAACTATTAATGTCTATTCTATATCATAGACATCATTTAGAAATGAGAAAGAGGAAGGAGAAGAAAATTAAATAAATATTGAAACTTTGGATGATTAAAAGAGTTGGCTTTCCACTTTAAAGCCAATCCTTCAATCCTTTAGTGATTCCCAAAATAAGACTGCCTTTGCTACACAAGGAAACAAGGAGGTGAGAGCATCCAAAGAAGCTTGCAAAACATTTTCCAAACTTATTAAGAAACTACCACAAGATCAATAGCAATACTACTACCAATAGCACCCAAGCAAAATACTTTGCTTGAGTCTCCAGGTAGAAACTAGTGAAAGCAAATACAAAAAATAAATGCTATTATATCACCTCACAAATACATAATGGAGACACCAAGAAGACTCCCAATGCACACCAAAGATTCTCCAAAGCTTCCTTTATTATCCACCAAAATGTTGCTACAAATACTTGTAGCAAGATTTACACATGAGAGAGCATGAGAGAGGGAGAGGAGAAGAGAAATTTTGGCATAATAGACTTGATATGAGAATATATGATAAAAGGACGAGGGGAGGGTCCAATTTATAGGAGGAGAGAGCCCACTTGGATGGGCTCCAAGTGGCACCCATCTAAAGGAGGAGGGTCTCATTAAGGGGGGCGCACTTTTAGGTCAAGCGAGGAGGGTGAGGGTTGAGAGGTGAGTTGGAAAGGGTGAAATCCCTTTCCCTATTAATTAAAAGTGAAGTGGGGATGAGTGGGGAGGTTTACCAAAGTATTGGGAGCCCCCATGGTATAGTTTTGATTTTTCATGAATTATTGAGCAAAGGGGGCGCCCCTCTTCTAGGAAAATGGTAAATGTGGGTTGTGGGCTAAGCAAAGGGGGTCTTTCTAAGTTGGAAATCATTTTCCCAACTTAGGAAAAGCATTTGGCACACTTCTCCCACTCTTTCTCATGACATTAGTGACTTTCACAAAATTTGACTATTTTAATTGAGCCAATTACATGCTGATTTTTTACCGACTTCGACTCCTCATGGACAATGGCCTAGCAAAACTTGTCCAAATGAGTTGAGACTTGGTCCAAGGGTGGAGGGGTTCATGAACCATTTGATTTGAGTAGTCATACCCCTACACAAAATCTCCAAGGACCACTTTTTAACATTTTACATAAAAAATAATTAAAAATCCCCAGTTTGCGGGAATTTTAATTATTTAAAAAAAACCTATCAAAACTTGATAGAATTTCGCGAGACTCTGGGAAATGTCTAGCTTGGTCATTTACAACACTCCTAGACCTTAGTTACATAGGGCTCGACCATTAGAACACCTTTCGCCACTTTGGAGAATTATTGCGGGAGTGAAAAACTCAAGGGAAATTAATAAGGCTAGTTAGGCCAAATTAATAACCCGAGGATAAAAAACACTCGGTGAAAGGGACTCCTCTAATGATGAATTCCTAGGCAACTAACCTAAACTATGATCCATGCAAACTCATTACATTATTATCCCACGCAGGAGAGCGGAAATTCCAATTACAACAAAATGTTGAAGGCAAAAACTGCCTTGTAGAACGAACAAGTCTTCAACTTGGTAGCACCATCAGGTGCATATCTTCATGGTACATGGAGTTGAACCCCTAGTTGAATAGGTGGTCAACAAGTTCTTCCTTGGATCTTTCTAGGAAAGCTCCTCTACAGAATGGTTTCTAAGATACCAATCAACTTGGGTTGAACAGATAATAGACCACTTGGTTGAAGCTACTCCCAAAGGAGTTGTCCAACAACTTGGGTGTATTACTCTTAGATCCCACAAACAGAGTAAGAAGACGAAGGCCTATATTCCTCTCTTCCACGTGACTATGTAGCCCCTCAATGGATTGATTGAATATCTTCCACAAGTCTCCTAAAGAACCCTGCCAAGAACACAATTACAAATACCAAGACCAAGAAAAACAAGCATTACAACATATAATCCACAGTGACACAAGAGAATTGAGTTCTGTAAAATGGCATTATGATCTCACAAAGTTTCAACAACAAAAAAATGAGAGGAGTAGCTAGCCTTATATAGTTAAATTTGTAACGACTAGTTTCCAACTCTCTCATTAAAATAATATTCTTGGTTTACACATCCACAATTAGTTGGAGGCCAAACCATTTGACAATATTTTTTTTATTACATCAATTTTGGTTAAAAATGGGATAACTCCATTTAAAAATCACTCGACCAATTTATTTAGTGGAAGAAATAAACTTAGGGACAATTTCCCCTTGAGAAATAAGCATAACGACTATATTTTGTCCACATTGTCTATTTTTCCTTCCAACGGCTAGTTTGACTTGTCAAATCAATTAATGAGTAGTTGCATTTTGTCCCAAAGAGGATAATTTGGTCATTTAGTGATTAAATTAACCACTTTGCTTTGAAATGGAGCATCTTTGAATAAAATTAATTATTTTGCATGTGGAGAAAGACTCTTTGACTTGCCAAAATTATTCCAATGCTAGAATACCCCAAACATTCCACTCCTTGACCTTTGACCTTGTAAAATGTGCCCCACGATTTCATAGAAGAAGAGGGACGATTTTCTCTTTGGAGGTAATATCTCCCTCAATATTACATCAAATGAAAATTCTGCAATATGGGTTTTGCTCGTGATTTTTTTCTGGTCATTTTGAAACCGTGTATTTTTGCCTCTAAGGTGTATCTGCATGAAAATACGTGCAATGCTGAAAACTCCCTTAATATTTTGTCAATCACAATTTTGCAACATGGGTTTTGCTCATCATTTCTTTCTGGTCATTTTGAACCCATGTTGTACTTTTTCTTTGGGGACTTCTGCATGAAAAGACGTGCACTACAGACTCAATATAAGATAACCATGTGGGAAGACAGGTGTGGATGACATGGACTGGACTAGGCCCCATAAACTGCAATCACCTCTACATAAGACATGTGGCTTCACACAATCATGTGTCCCAATAGATCTTTTCCACAACCTCCAATCCTATCCAGGATGAGAGATGGTGAGACGGGGACATAAGGGGAATGATCATGATCAGACCAAGTCTAGAAGTCCACTACAAAAATCATCCACTATGGTTTACACGACTTTAACTTGCATCCTTGGGCTTACAATGGTGTAGCCAAAATGAAAACTCTAGGGTACCTCCTGGATGTTAGAATGTGCTCGTTTTACCATAGACAATATCACTATTGTCACCCAACCATAGGCCGAAGCCACCCTCCGAGCACCTTAACCTTGACAGAGAATCATTCCAGAAGCAAACCCTAGGCTAGGTAGCCAAACAAAGGGTAACACACCTTTCTCCAAGGATAACGCACCAAAGAAGCGCTGATCAGATAGTCCAAACCATAACCAAGATATAGTCCAAGCCAAAACGAAATTTGCTAGCTGTAGCAACCGCAACGACAACTCTCCTCTAGACTTGTGCACAAAATGGCTAACTGCAGTGCGCATAAGTGAGCTCTGCAGTTTTGAGAATGCTGGCCAGAATGAAGACTGGCCTCCTGTATTTATACTAAATCTGGCATATTTATACTAAATCTGGCAGACTGCCTAGGCCGACTTCTCATTCTAGCCCCTGGGTACTAATTCTTTAGTATGTATTATTTCCTTTAGCAGACTTCTTCTCTAATACAAGTCATTCGCTTGAGCTGACTTGTCTTCTAGGGTTATTAACCAATCAATTAGGGTTTCTTCTTGCTTCCTGGAATATTCTATTCTTGTCAGGTTTACACGTGGAGGTAAGTACCTCCCGCAACTACCATAATATCAACACTCCCTCGTAGCTAGGGAGGTATTACAGGTAAAGGTCTTGAGCACAAACATACCATTTACCCGGTAGCATCAACATAGTCATATAGACTATCTTATGATTAGTTCATGAGCACCATCATCACTATCAATGTCATCAACTGTATCATCTCTCGAAACCATACTCCATCTAAGTAATCAGACATGATGCTGGATAAGTCACTCACTCCATAGAGTGACACAAGAACCATTCTTCTAATCCGGACATATGTCCTCGAAGAATAAATGTCCTGGACCATTTTCTGTTTGGGAAATCTCCGTCCATTGATCATCCATCTAGCTGATAATCATTTCCAACACTGCCGACAGTCTTCAAGGCAATCAGAACAATATTGTTCAATAGAACACAACTGTGTCTATCCATAGTAGTACACAACTACAATCCAGTGGTATACTACCACACCAAGTAGCACACAGATACTCGATTTGTGACGTATAGTCACACACAATGGAACACATCCACCACAGTAGCATACATCTACTGTTTAGAGACATACAGTCTCCATAACAATCATTTGATATCAACCTGCACAGAAAACATTGTTATGATATAACCTAAATCATCTGGGCCATTCTTCCACTCACATCTGTGAGCTCTGGAAGAGCATCTTCCCTCAGAAGGTAAAACATCAATGATGAGCTATCTAGACTATTCTTCGTCCAACACTAAACAAAGTGCAACCTGGAGCGAATGAGTCTACCCTAGGGAATGCCTGACCATTCACCTATCTGGGCCATTCCTCCGACACTAAACAAAGTGCAGCCTGGAGAGAATGAATTTTCCCTAGGGAATGACTGTTCGGACCATTTCCAAAGGAAATGACTGTCTTGCACCAACCTCCAAAGTAGACCATTCTTCGAAACTGCTCACAACTGTGAGCTTCAAAAGAATGACTGTCCGGCGAGGCGGACTAGTCTTCTTGAGTAACCCTTAAGAAGAGAGACTGTCCTAGACCATTCCCCATGTTAACCACAATGGGAAATCGCTGTCTATGGTACATCAACAATCCATCGAACCATTTTCATTACGAAAATGACCGTTCGATCTGGACCATTTTCCTGAACTGGAAAATGCATGTCCGTTAGAAATCTCAAACCACTTTCTGAACTGGAAAGGAACTGCTCATCCTGGACCAATTTTCGAACTGAAAATCACTGTCCATAAATCATTAACATATCAGTGCTCCCTCCCAACCTGGGAGTCATCTCTTCCCTTTTCAAAAAGGAAGTCGTCTCCACGAGCTCCAGCTGTTTCTTGAGTATGCAAACTCTTTCACTTTGGACAAAGGCTTTACCGAAGTATCTGCTCATCTGTGGAGATACATATTGGAGAACCACTTCTCTTTTCTGGATTTTATCATGGAGAATGTAAGGCTTGATCTCAAATGTACTTCTGTCTTTCTTGAACACTGGTTTTCTCTGAAGGTTTCATATAGCTATGATCAACATAGTATATCATTATTGGATTCATCTTTTGTTTCCTCCTAGCTCATAATATCGTGGCAAGGGTCAAACTGGAACATATCCAAGTGGTACTTCTTCTGCCATCATGAGGTCTTTTCATGGATTAACAATCCATCATCCTAAGCTTCTGAGTAACCATTCTGATACAGTATTTTTGTTATAGAAAGTTTTTCACCACGCTTCTGCTGTGCATTGGAGGTTCTCCACCAAGTTGTCTTCTTCCATTTGCATACAAGGGTCTCCTTCTGGTATACCTCAAATCCTTGAGGTTGTTTTTCATACACTCTGTTGAAATAATGTAACTGCAAAGAGTATTCTTATTATTATTGATATTTTATTCATAGGATCAATCCCCATTGTGGATTGATCATGTCGGATATTGTAATAGGACCAAATCCCCTTTTACGGATTGGTCAAAAGACAATTGTAATAGGCAAAATATGAAGTCGACCCCAGCAGTTAATTAAGAGACCCATAAATATAATAAAGGTGGGTTTACCCACCCAGATTGAGAAGTCGGCCCTGCCAGTGAAGAGACCCTTCACACGTGCTAGAACTTGTATAAATAAAGGAGGCTAGCGCCTCATTTGATCACAACTCACTTGCTCAGTTTGAGAGACAAGTTCTAATCTGTTACCGACAAAGGAGAGAGAGAGTGGCGCATATCTTGGAGAGGACTTTCTGTTTTAGCATAGAGATCTCTTGGCATTGTATTGGCTATTTATATTAAGGAAGTTTTGCTGGGTTTTCTTCCCCTGGAGGGTTTCCCAGGATAAATGTTGTGTCTCTTGTGAATGTGTATTTCTCAGTGATCTTGTTCTTATGTTGTTGTTATCTATTGAAATGCAAAGAACTATAATAATGGCATAAACATTAACATGGTATTAGAGCCAAGCTGAAGGAAGCATATTTCACAAGAGGAAAAACGTCACTGTTGTAGTACCTACAAATTAGGGTTTTTCAAAAGTGAATCTTTTCAGCCCTAAAACTATCTAGAAAGTTGCGCCCTCCCCTAAGGATCAATTTGGCATCATCAACACACCTTTTCAGTGGCTGGATCTCCCAGAAAGTGAAACCCTAGTTTCACAAAGTACCAGAAATACCAGAAGTACCAGAAGTACCAGAAGCACCAGTCCAGAAATCCGCAGATCAAGTTTAATGGTTAAACCCTAAAGAGTATTTGCAGGAGAAGGGATCTCTTGCCATAGATCTAGAAGGATCTCAAGATCTAACACATTCAGAGGAATGATGCAACCCAGGTGTGATTATTCTGATATACATCTATTTGTCATGACATTATCTTAATTAGTGTTGCATGTTGAAGCTATGATCAAATTATTAGAAGGATTAAAAGTTGATCATAGAGCTTATCC
>ML777666.1:34110-67348 GCA_009831015.1 Picea engelmannii
GAAGAAAAGAGAAGGGAGGAACACCAACATAAGGATAAGGGGAAAAGGGTTGACCCAACAAATCACAAGTGAAAGGTAGAGGTAGACCCCCCCACTAAATGCTCGCTAGGAAGCCACCCTAAGAAGTACATAAACCACAAGGAGAAATGTAAAATCTCAATGCACAACACAAGGTTTTGATGGTAGACACAAGGCCACCAATGTTCAAAACCTTGACAAATTCGAAGAGAAATTTCTAAGCACAAACCTACCATCAACATCAAGCATATAGAGAAGGAATTGAATCACATAATCCTAAATACAAAAAATTCAAGAACTAGAACCAAGAAGTACTCTTTAACCCTAAACCTAAACTAGCATATGAAGGAAATGATGACCTCTCATGTACAAAGAACATGAGCATAAATATAAATAAATATATTTTTACATATATTTTTTTATATATATGAAAAAATAAATATAAATATATATTTTACAATTTTAATATAATAAAATTGGAAAAAAATGTTAAGATGCTCATGTACAAAGAACTTTAATTTAATTCCTAATTGTTGTTGCATAAACACTATTGAAATTTACTTAAGAATGTATTTACTTAGGAATGAAAGAAGACCAATTTTCTCACATATGCTCAAAACATAAGAAGATATAATTAGAATATACTATAGGTGGATGGATGAAAATCTAAATATGAATGGATGTTTATAGAAAAACAAAATGCTTTTAAAAATGCAAAAACTATTTTTAGTAGGAACACAAATATGACTATAAGTCATTCTTTAACAAGCAAAAAACAACTTTTGAATGATAAAAAGATAATGGACTATGATCTGGATTTATGAGAGGAACGAAATGAATAATAGATTCAATACAATAACACAAAGATACAAAGAATAACAACAGATATCCAGTGAACAATAACTTCTATTGAATAAAAAAAATAGGTTGAAACTGTACAACTACAAAACTGAAAATAACTTGCTCGAATGGTGGTAGTTATCTCTTAGAAGAGATGTGGCTTCTACGCACATTATTTTGAGCATAATGATTACAATGAGGCTCCAGAGGACTTTTTAACATTACTCATGAATTCCAAAACCCTAGATGTCAAAAAACCTAACCCTAGGAGATGAAACATCAAAAGTTATGTGGGCCTCGATGGGTAAGTTGGCACCTCAATTTCCTAGGGTTGTAACTTTTGCATACGACCTTCATTTTAGGCGTGTGATAGCCTGTTGGAAAGGTATTTTAGAGGAATACACATTGTGCCATCAAACTCTAACTTTGTATACAGTTTGACCATGGAAAGAAAAAATAAATTGTTTATGGCCCCAAAATGACCTTGGAAGTACAAAAAGATGTACTGACATGAAAATTTCAAAAATAATCTAGTTGGAATAGGTGGGTGGCCACCAATATCCACCTAGATTCTATGTAGGGATTCAACATAGCCCCGACAGTGAAGAACCCACAATTACAAAGAAATGTCATCATTACAAAGAAACGTGTTGAACTAAAAATTGTCAAGAGGAGTCAGTTGGAGTAGGTGGGTGGCCACCAATATACACATGTATAAGTTATCCCCCCTTAGGAAGAAATGGTATCGATTACATTGAATGCCCCCATCAATTGAGGGAATGTTTGTTGAATTTGGCCTTGGGTGAGCCACTTGCCTTGGTGCAGGAGTTGCCTTGCCTTGACAACCCGATAAATCTGGATCCTTTGCTGGCATGTTCCCTTGAACTATGTGTCCAATATATGATCATTGGATCCCTATTCCATGTAGTCAAGGTTGAGCTCTTATGTTATGCGATCTCCAAGGTGTCCAATAATGGTGGAAAATATGGTCAGAGAAGGTCCACATTGAACACTGGGTGCAAGCCAAGGCAATGTCACCCACAACCTTAGTGATAGTGTAAGGCCCATAGCAAAGTGGACGGAGCTTCCGATGGGGCTCTATAAGGATCTCTTTTTGAAAATGTAACCAGACCTTGTCTCCCACCTGAAACTTGTGTGGTACCCAGTGTTGATCATGGCATTGCTTATACTTAATTGGGTTTCTACAAAATATCATGGACCTGTTGGCAAATGTGTTGAATCCACTCAATGAATCTAGTGGATTTGTTGACCTCGGACTGAACATGGGAAGATTATTCCTATGTGGTTTCAAGAGGTAGTGCAACATCAATGGGACCCAAGGGTTGGAATCCCATCCCCACCTGAAATTGGCTATGGATGGTGGAGCTATGGAGAGCCCTATTGTATTCATGTTGAACATAGGGAATACTCTCATGCCATGCACATTGATTCTTAGAGTTATACATGCGCAGGATTTGCACAATCATTCGATTGATGACCTTTTTTTGGCCATCAGTTTGGGGGTGGAAGGAAGTCGATTTAGTGAGATTGGTGTTGAACAATGACCAAAGAATCAATCAAAATATTATGAGGAACCTATTGTCCTGATATGAGGTGATGGTCTATGGTATCCAAAAATGGACCCACACCTGTTCAAAGAAGATCTTGAAAGTATATTCTGTTGTGATGTTCTTCTTACAGGTTGTGAGAATGACCATCTTTGAAAATCGATCAACCACCACAAATATAAAATAATTTCCTTACTTGGTGGACAGAAGGCCATACATGGAATCCATCAAGATGGATTCCCAAAGCCTATAGGGAGTAGGAAGAGGGGTGTATAAGATTTGATTCTTTATGGTTGGCTTGGCAATGACACAGGAAGTGCAAGATATTATATACTTGCTAACATCCTGTTGAATTTTTGGCCACTAAAAATGTTTGTGTAGAATGACCACATTTTTCTCCATGCCAAAATGTCTTTCTATCTGACCATAGTGAGCCTCCCAAATCATATTTTCACGCTCGCTAGTCGGAACACAAAGGTGGCCCTAATGGCATAACAGTCCAGATCATGAATGTGAAATCGGTGATATTCGTGCATGTAGCCAAGAGATGATAGGTGGTGGTGAAGCCAGGATCATGCTGATAAATTTGGAGCCACTCAGATGCCTCATGCCCACAGGAATGGAGCACTATGGTGAGTGCAACAACGGTAGGTTGACTGAGGCAGTAAATGACACAATTTGTGCTCCCTTTCTTATACTTGATGTTGAGATGGAACTATTGTAGGTATGTGGATCACTTTTGATGGCGGTCATTCTGCAACTTACCCTGTGTCTGTATGAAGTGAAAAGGCTTGTGATCAATGTGGATTATTGTTTCCTTTCCTAAAATGTAATGTTTCCATTGACTACATGATTGAACAATGGAATACATTTCTTTTTCATAGGTGGGGTATTTCTGAACAATATTTGAGAGTGTCTCACTATGGTATGCTACTAGATGATGGTGTTGAGCAAGAACTGCACCTATAACATAGTTGGATGCATCAGTATCAATATCGAATGATTTTTGTAGATCAGGTAAAGAGAGTACCGGAGATGAGAAAAAGAGAAGATTCAAATCATCAAATTCTCATTGTTGTGGCTTCCCCAATGTAGACTTTTCCTTGCTACCTCCCCTGGTCACTTGGATGAGGGCCCATGCAATATGGGATAATCCCAACACAAATCGTCGGTAGAAGTTGGCAAGTCCCATGAAGCTCCGAAGCTCAGTTAGTGTGGTCGGGGATGGCTAGTCACGGATGACTTGGATCTTAGCTGGATCCACATGTACCCCATGCTCATAAAAAATGTAGCCCAAGTATTGGACCTTTTTCATGCCAAAGTAGCATTTTTCCAAGTTGGCATATAGCTTGTGTTGTCGCAGAGTGCTCAAAACTTGGTGAATGTGTGGTATGTGCTCCTCCCAAGTTTTATTGAAGATGAGGATGTCATCCAGATATACCACTAAAAAATATTTGGTGAAGGGTCTCAATACATTATCCATTAACCTCATGAAAGTTGTTGGTGCATTTGTTAAGCCAAAGTGTATGACTGACCATTTGAAGAAACCTTATTTATATTTAAAAGTTGTCTTCCATACATCATTCGGTTCAATGGGAACCTAGTGGTAGTGATTCTTTAGGTCAATCTTGCTGAATAACTTTTCCCCCTTGAGTTGGTTAAGAAGGTAATCAATTCATAGAATTGGGTACCAGTTCCTTACTGTGATTTTGTTTAATGCTCTGTAATCAATGCTGAGCCATCTGGTCCCATATTTCTTTTGCACCAGTACAATCAAGCTTCCAATAAGGGGAGGATTTGGGTTATATGTGCCCCTTTTGAAGGAAATCTTGGATCTAATGCTTGATTTCTTCATTTTCCATCAGTGAGCGATGATAGACAGGTCCATTAGGAGGAGGTGCACCAGGGGTTAGTTCAATTGGATGCTTGACTTGGTAGTGCATTGGTACCTCAGTGGGTGAGGAGAGGATGTCTCCATGCTCTTCCACAATCCTGTCCAGTTGCTTCTGCTGCAAAGAGAGGTTCGATGTAGAGGTCATGGATGTGGTGGTGACCTTCGACTTACTACAAGAACGTATCACAAAGAAGGTGAACTTCCCAGTCTGTGAAATGACCTTACTGCAATCCTTAGCAGAGATTGAATAAATAGTGGTAGGCAATGCTACCTCTGGTATCCTATACAATTGTCTACCCAAAGTAATAATAAAACTGTGGGGTCTAGAATCATACATAACATCTCACTTTCACAAATATGCCTGGCCTAAAATACATCAAAAACTTCAAGGGGAGAAGTATCAAAAAATACCTCGTCTTTGAAGGACTTTATTTCGTAGGGAAGATGACACTGTTGGATGATGAAAATATCTCTTCCTTGGTGAAGCCAACCGATGGTGTAGGGCTACAAGTGCAGTGTCATTGATAGGTCTAGTCGCTTGATGACCTCTGCTGAGATCATGTTCTTTTGACTACCTCTATCAACAATGAAATGAAGAGGAACCCCCTTTACCCACATATGTGAGTGAAAGAAGCGTTCTCCTTCCTATGGTTCTTCTAGTTTGCTTGGATGAAATTTCATGGTAGTGACAGTGGCATTGGGTTCAACATCAATAATTTTCTTCCCTCCTTATGGATTTGATTCAGATTCATAATATTTATCTGACTCAGAATATTTCATCTTGGCCACTAGTGACTACTTGAAGAGAAATTATTCGGTGTTGTGCCAAGGGATTTTATGGTATTCACACCACTTTCCCATGTCCTTCTTTGAATTATCATTACCCTTCTTGGGTTGTGGCTTGGAATGGTTGTACTGAGAGTGGACATATTTTATCTGTACCTTGCTTTGTGGGCTAGGGCCACCTTTTCCTTGCTTTGGCTGTGAGGAGTTTGCAGATCCAAACTCTCACCTCTTCTGCTTAAATTACTGCTTGATCTTGACAACATATCTATAAGCTGCACCTAATGATGTGATGTCCATAAACTCCATTTTTATCTGAATGTATCTTTGCAGACAACCACGTTATTTGAGCACCATATGTCATTTGGAGTCTTTGATACTCAATTTGGTGCACAGGATATGGAAAATATTAGTGAAATCTGGTACTATCTAGTCCCTTTCATGACGCAACATGGTTCATATTTTGTATTGGTTATCATAGCTTCCAATAGGGTAGTATTGTTCTTTACTAACATCCCTGAAGGAATCCTATGTGGGGGTGGCCAAAAATATTTTATATTCCTCTATGGCCCTTTGCTCAGATTAATTATCCCACCAATCCTTAACATGGAGGGAGACCTTGAGGAGTGGAAAAGTATTTTTTTCCCTATCAGAAAAATTGTGGACTGAAAAATACCCTTCGAGAAAATTCAACCATTTATCTACAAAATATAGATCTATCAGTCCTTCAAATAATGGTATATTAAAATTTAATTGTACCTTGAAGGGGTTTGTGTGGCTTTTTGATGAAGATGAATCTACTGTGGGAAGTCACCGAAGGATCTATGCAAAGTTGTCCAACATGTCATTCTTTTGTCACGCAAGGGCTTCCTCAAGAATTTTTTTAAAAGGATTTCCTGCTCCATAATATTTCTTCTCATCCTCCATGATTTTTTCTGGGCTCAATACAGTCGATATTGGAAAGGATCGACTGGTTCGAGTCCCAACTTCTTGTACCCAAATCTTCTGGGCGACATGCACAAAGAAAAACAAATGAAGAGAAGATCGCTCTAATACTACTGATCTGGATTTATGATCAAAATGAAATGAATAATATATTGAATACAATAACACAGAGATACAAATAGAAAAAACATATATCAAGTGAAAAATAACTTCTATTGAATAAATTAAATAGGTTGAAACTGTAAAACTATAGAACTGAAAACAACTTGTTGGAATGGTGGTAGTTATCTCTGAGAATAGATGTTGCTGGCACACACATTTGTCTGAATAGAATGATTACAATGAGGCTCCAGAGGCATTTTTAACATTACTCATGAATTCCAAAACGGTATACATCCAAAAACCTAGCCTTGGGAGATTAAACACCAAAAGTTATGTGGGCCTAGATGGGTAAGTTGGTACCTCAACTTCTTGGGGTCGTAACTTTTGCATACAATCTTTGTTTTAGGCATGTGATAACCCATTCGAAAGGTATTTTTGAGAACTACACATTATTCCATCAAAATCTGACTTTGTTTATAATTTGATTGTGGAAAGAAAAAAAAAACACTATTTAGGGACCCAAAGCAACCCTTGAAGTAAAAAAAGATGCACTGACATGAAAAATTTCAAAATAGGTCAGTTGGAATAGGTGGGTGGCCACCAATATCCACCTGGATGTTGTGTATGGATTCAGGATATCCCCAAAAGTGCAAAACCCACAATTACAAAGAAATGTCACAATTACAGAGAAACATGCTGAACTAAAAACTGTCAAGAGGAGACAGTTGGAATAGGTGGGTGGCCACCAATATCCACCTCGATCATATCATCCATATTTGATTTTTAGTTTCTAATTAATTTTCTTGGGAAACATCACATCATAGTACAGTGGCTACTGAATTTATTATGAGATTATTGTTATTTAGAAATTTGTTCATTTTTTTATATTAATTAATTTTATTATATTGTTAATTATTATGGGATGCTATTGCATACATTAACATGCTAATTTTAACATTATTCAAACTTTATTTGAATTTAAAGTGTTTTTTTCAAAAATTGTGTAGATAAATTATTTTTATATTTTAGTTATTATATTTTTAAACATTTGATTTGATACCATTATGGTTCTCTAGGATTTAGAGGAGATTTTAGTGCTCTTGGGTTTCATTTTTTTTCATGCATATATGTTATCACTTGTTATGGGACCCGTGTTAGGAAATGAAAGAGACTTCTACACTAATCCTAGAAGAAGAGAAGAATAATTTAATGAAGAAGACAAATTACACAAGCAATCACAGAGTATGGCGATATTTTACCCTGGAAACCCTTAACTGGGAAAGCCAACATTCCTTTGAGAGTTCTTATCTCTTGTTGTCTTATTCAATCAGAATAAAAGGTTACATGTCTAACCTTGGTCCACACTTAAGACAAAATCAACATCATACCCTGTTTCATGTGCAAGAACAACTTTGTAGCCAATTCGACATACATACACATGACCAACAACCTACGATTTACACATGCATTAGAATATTTTTCATTAGCCTTTACAACTTTACAACATTCCTCTTTATAGGCCTTACTACAAGAAAAAGCCTAAATATTGGCGCCCAAAAATGGTTACAGACCCATGCATACCATTGGCTACAAATCCTATAAAAACTAAGATCCTCTAACAGTCGACTTCAAGTCGAGTTACAAGTGGACTACCGGTCGACCTTCATTTGATCTCTATTCGGTCCTCGCATGCAAAAACTTTGACCTATTGTTAGTTGACTTGTCATCGATATCTTCGACTTCAACTTTACCCATTTGATTGTCCCAACCTTTGAGTTGTTGTCAATCTACCTTGACTTCGACCTGTTGTCGATCCACCTCGACCTTCGACCATTATTCGATTCACCTTGACTAGAATTTATTTGCAAAGAATATAACAACCCAAAATTTTCCCACTTGTTGTATTATTTATTGAAACAATATATTCCTAAGATTTCATTCACAGACCCAGGGTAGAAATTCCCATTTCCTCTCTGCAACAAGAGAACTTCAGAACACTCATAAACTTGGTCAATGAGTGTGTTATGTTTCCCATCGTGTATACCTTCTCCAATAGCACCTTTTTACTTTCCACCATTTATCTTACAAAATAGTACTTTACATCAATGTGCTTAGTATTTGAATGATCAGTAGGATTCTTTACCAGGAATATTGTGCTTTGGCTGTCGCAACTTAACTTCATAGCTCTCCACTCAAACCCTATTCCTGAACAAAACCTTTGAAGCCATACCGCTTCTTTGATTCCATGAGTGGCCACCATGTATTCAAATTCTGTTGTTGAAAAGGATACAACTGCATTTCGCTGACTCATCCAGCTTATTCCTCCACTCACCATCTTGAAGACATATCCACTGGTCGACCTCCATCGATCTAGATCTCCAACCTAATTGGAATCAATAAATCCATGTACATCTAATTTACCACTATCACCTCCAGGTTTTCCTTGGTAGGATATAACATAGTCCTTCGTGCCACACAAATACCTGAATACTCTCTTGACAGCCACCCAATGCTCCTTTCTAGGTTTCATCATGTACCTTCTCAACACTCCCACTGCATGGACAATGTCTGGTCGAGTGCAGACCATTGCATACATTAGACTACCAATGATCCATATTTTATGAGAAGAGCGAAATGAATAAATATTATTAAAAGATGCTTAACACATAATAACAAAGATACAATAGAAATAGTTTTCTATTCAATAAGGAAATAAGATTAAACTGTAAAATGCAGTGGAAAACAAGCTTGTTGGAATGGTGGCGGCTTATCTCTAAGAAGAGATGTGACGGTTGTGCTCATTAGAAAGAATATTATTACAATGAGGCTCTGAAAGCATTTTCAAAATAAACAGGAATGTCAAAAAACATAGACATCCAAAATCCTAACCCTAGGAGATGAAGCACCAAAAGTCATGTGGGCCCCGTTTGGGTAAGTTAGTACATCAACTTCTTGGAGTCATAACTTTTGCATATGATCTTTGTTTTAGGTGAATGATAGCCTGTTGGAAATGTATTGTTGAATATGTTGGCATGTTTTATAGACAGTGTATGCTTGTCATTGATGGAAAGTAAAACAGTGATGATGGCTTGAGTATAGGAAGGATGTGCCAGGAGGGCTCCAGAAGTCTTTTGGGAAGACGATGCAAAGCAAGCTCAACAAGATCAGAGTATGCAGCGATGGATCTCATTGAGATTTCCTGATGAATTTCAGATATGAGCCAGAGGTCTGACCGACGTTGGATCCAGGAGAATCTGCATGCTCTTTAAACGAGCAAGGTGACATGCAAAACCCTGAAAAATCCAAAACAGGCACCTCAACAAAGACTTCATTTCAGAGTTTTAGTTACCAGAAGATGGAGAAGTTAAGAGTCGAGACTCTCCAACACAGGAGTCCCGAAGTCGCAAAATGTGAAACCCCAAAATCGTGAAACAGGCGCATTGCTCAAAGTTTCGGCTACTGGAGTTTTGGATACCAGGAGATAGAGATGTCACAGAATCTTGTCATCAGGAGTCCCGAAGTGTCGAAATGTGAAATCCTGAAAACCCGAAACAGGTGCACCACTCGAAGTATTGAATACCAGGATTTCAGCTACCGGGAGATGGAGATGTCAGAGACTCTCATCAACAGGAGTCCTGAAATCAGGAAATGTGAAATGGAAAAATGATTTGATCCATTGGTTCGAGGAGATCGTGGACCGTTGATCTGACTCCATTTCAAAGTATTGGCTACCAATATTTCGGCTACCGAGAGATGGAGATGTCAGAGACTCTCATCAACAGGAGTCTCGAAATCGTGAAATGCGAAATGGCAAAATGATCTGAGACGTTGGTTCGAGGAGATCGTGGACTGTCGATCCGACTCCATTTCGAAGTATTGGACACTGATATTTCAGATACCGGGAGATGGAAATGAAAAAGACTCTCATCATAAGGAGTCCCAAAGTCGCGAAACCCAAAGTCGTGAAATGATAAAGACTCCATATCATAGTTTCAGATATCGGGAGTAGGAGGAGTCAAGAGTGAAGACTCTTCATCATAGGAGTCCTGAATCGTGAAACCCAAAGTCACGAAATCTCACAGAATACATATCGGAGGTTCGGATAATGGGAGTTGGAGATGTCAAGGTCTTTCACCACAGGAGTGCTGAAATGCCAAAACGCGAAATTGCGAAATGCATTTTCGACTAAGGCTATGGTCACAACTGTTGGTCACATCGACGGAAGATGGGGGAAGGATTTAGTGAAGACAAGCTCCTTTTCGGAGTTTCAGGGGTCAGGAAATGGAGAGTACTAAAATCCTCCACCACGATGATCCCAAAATGCAGAAGAGTGGAATGCCGAAGTGGGTGCTTGAACACAAGGAGTTGTAGCTTCCTTCTAGTTGGTGCTAGAAAAACCAAGGAGTTGGTGCTTCCTTCTAGTTGGTGCTAGAGAAACCAAGGAGTTGGTGCTTCCTTCTAGTTGGTGCTAGAGAAACCAGGGAGTTGGTGCTTCCTTCTAGTAGGTGCTAGAGAAAACAGAGAGTTGGTGCTCTCAGCAAGTTGCAGCTTGCAAAAACAAAGGTTGCAGCCTCATTATGAGTTGGTGCTCATATGTATGATAATGTAAAGAATGTAAATAATACTTATCATATAAATAAGGAGAGGTTTTTACCCTTTATGGGTTTGCTCGGGAAATATTTGTCTTTGTGTATCTCATATATGTGACTGATGTTGAATGTGCCATTGCTTATTTCTTTGCATTATTGTGATTATCATTGAGTGCCTTGTAAAGAATTTAAATGAAGCATAATTGTTTAAGCACGGTAACAACTGATTCACCCCCCCCTTCTTAGCTGTCCAACAACTAGTATCAGAGTCAGACCCTTTTGTCTAAGGGTAGATCCTAGAGCTTAAACATGTCAATCCATGAAGGAAATTCAACCAATAAGCCCCCTCTGTTCAATGGAACAAACTTTGCCTTCTGGAAAGTTAGAATGAGAACCTACATAATGGCTTTAGGTGTAGATGTTTGGGATGTGGTAGATACTAGTTATGTAAAGCCAGTTGTACTAGCTAATAAGGATGACAAGCTAGAATTTAGCTTCAACGCTAAGGCTATGAATGTTATCTTGAGTGGACTTGTAGAAGTAGAATTCGTAAAAGTTATGCACCTAGGAACTGCCAAAGAAATGTGGGACAAACTCATTAACAGTTATGAAGGTAATGAGAAGGTAAAGGACGCCAAGCTTCAAACCTTCAGAATATAGTTTGAATAACTAAAGATGAAGGAAGATGAAACTATTGGAAAATACTTTTTGAGAGTAGAAGAAATGGTAAATGCAATGAAATCACTTGGTGAAAAAATTGAGGAACCCTCTTTATTTCAGAAAATCTCGAGATCTCTCCCAGATAGGTTCAACCCGAAGGTCTCTGCTATAGAAGAACTTAATGATCTAAAAACCTTGGAGTTTGATAAACTTCTAGGAACTTTGACTGCATGTTAAATGAGAATAGTTAAATATAAACCCACCTCCAGAGAAGCATCATTTAAAGCAGATAAGAATGAGGATTCTGAGCCCAACGAAATTGAAGCAAAATTTGTGAAGAGACTGAAGAAGGGATCAGGCAAATACAAAGGTAATCTGCCTTTCAAATGTTTTAACTGTGGTAGGATAGGTCATTTTGCAAATAAATGTCCCCACAAAGGAAAGGATTAGACATGTGATGATGAGAAGAAGTACAAACACGGAAATTTATTTAAAGAGAATAACTTTAAGAAGAAAAGTCTTTGCATAAACAATGATGATGATCCTTCAGATGATGAAGACAATGAATCCTCTATTGAAGATAAACTAAATGACTTCATACTTATGGCCAAAGAGGATTATGATAATAACAACATAGGGAGTGATGTTAATGAATAAGAAGCTGCGGTGGACATGGAAGGAGAATTGATCAGTGCACTGGAAGAGATTGGCAGACTAAGAATCAAGAATAGAAAGCAAAGACAATTGTTGATACAGTTCGAGAAAGACAGTAAAAAACCTGATGAACACCTTGTCCTACTAAAAGTAGAATTAGAAGAGGCAAAGAAAATCGAATACATTCTGAAACGACAATTATCAGAAAAGAAGGCAAGATGTGAAGCATTAGAACAAGAAGTAGTGAAAACTAGGAAAGAGATGGAGAAGTTTCAAGCCTTGTATAATCAGAATCTGTCAAGTATCAAAGCCTCAGAAGGATTAGCCACAATCCTAAATCAGCAAAGGAATCCAAAGTTGAAAACTGGTTTGGGTTATGAAGAGGGATCAAGTAGTGGCAAGCCAAGAAACGAAGAAGCCATCAAGTTTGTCAAATGTACAACCAAGAACAACAAAGAACCTGCAGAAACAAAGGAAGACAATCAGCCGCCCAGGACATGTAAGGAAAAATATGCCAGAACTGAATCTATAGAACAAAGAAATAATGCGCTCACTACTGAAAGATGTCATCAACATGGAAGAAATTGATTTTCACAAAGAAGACAACCATTTCCTAGGTACAAATAATTTTTCCATGGCTATTGTTTCTACTGTTCTAACTTTGGTCACAAATCTGTAAAGTGTTCCTTAAGACTTAGACATGAGCAATTAAGATTTCAAAGGAATAAATACTTCCCACAACAAAGAATGATACAACCGAGTATCAATCCTTCACAGACTGCAAATTGCCAAAATAAGTCTAGGGACATGCAACTAAGGAGGCCAAGAAATAATCAACAGTCAATGAGTAGACAACACTGCAACAATAAGTTTGACCTATTGAATAAGGAGATTGAATGCTTCACCTGTCATAACTTTGGACATAAATCTATTGCCTGTCGGTTAAGGAACTATGAACCAGATTCGAAATCCCCTGCTAAAAATGTCAAGTTTTGGAAGAAGAAGGAAAGTGACAAATGTGGATTAGTATTGTCCGCTCAAAGAAAAATGAACCCTTGGTATATATACAATGGATGCTCCAAACACATGATGGGAGACAAAGGCAAGTTTCTATCTCTAAGTGAAAGCAAATCAGGTAACATAACCTTTGGAAATGATGCTCCAGGGAAAATAAAGGGCAAAGGGATGGTGAGCTTAAATAATGAAAAAGGAAAAGCCCAAGATGTTCTACTTGTAGATGGGCTGAAACATAATCCGCTCAGTGTAAGTCAAATGTGTGACAGAGGATGTGAAGTGGTGTTCACGTCCAAGGACTGCAAGATAAAGTCTGTAAACTCAGGACAAGTGGTGGCCAAAGGCATAAGAACAAAAAATAATGTATATGTGCTGAAAGAAAATAGAGAAGAATGTCATCTAAGCAGACATGTAAAAAGTTGGTTATGGCATAGGAGACTTGGACATATAAAATTTGACCACTTAATCAAACTCAAAAAAATCGAGGCAGTAAAAGATCTTCCGAGAATATCAAAGCCCCAAGATTCAATGTGTAAACCCTGTCAAGTAGGGAAGCAAAATATGACACAATTTAAGTCCAAGAGCTTTACTTCAATAGAGAAACCACTCCAACTAGTTCATATGGATTTATGTGGACCATCAAGACAGGAAGGGATAGGGAAAGAAAACTACTTCATGTTGATTATCGATGATTACTCCAGACTTACTTGGGCTGCCTTTCTCAAGGAAAAGGCTAAAGCATTTGAGAAGTTTAAAATATTTAAGGCTTTAAGTGAGACTCAAACAGGTAAGAGGTTAAAGGTAGTAAGATCAAACTAGGGAGGAGAGTTTATGTCAAGAGACTTCAAGGAATTCTGCGATGAGCATGGGATCAAGAGAGAATACACAATCCCAAGAACTCCACAACAAAATGGAGTTGTTGAGAGGCAAAACAGAACAGTGCAGGAAATGGCCAGGTCAATGATGAATGAGAAGAACATTGGCAAAACCTACTGGGTAGAATAAATACACACAACAATCCATGTTCTTAACAAATCTCACCTCAGACCACAAAGTGACAATACATATTATGAACTGTGGTTTGGGAGACCTACTGTTGAAGTAAAATCTCCCTACGGACAAGTAGATCTCCTCTTGAGAGCTAGACTCTTAACTCTTAAGACAAAATATTCTTATCATGGACACTAACTTCCTTTTAGATCTAGATAAACTAATGTGTAAGGAGGAAGGAGAAAAGAAGTACCTTTTACTGTTGTTTGTCCCTGCATGGTCTGAGTTGAGCTCCAATCTTGAACTCTTCGATAAGCCCTGTAGTCAAACAAAAGTACAAACAACTTCTGACTCTACTAAGATTAGTTCGAAATAGACCTATCTATTAGAGATAAATTCATGTGAGATCAAACACAGAATTGAAAGAAACAGGCCAAGCATATTATATTAATGAGAACATCAACGAAGAATACTTACAACCATAGATGTGAGTGTAGCAGCTTCGCCAAGCCTTCGTCATCCAAACCCTTACTCAAACAGTCCACACACCGAATGATGATGCTCTGAAAGACACCTTCTTCACGAGCTCATAGGTTAGATGCTTCACAATACTCTCTCCCCCTTTTTCACCATGAGAAGGCCTGTTTAAATAGGCTTGGAGAGGCCCAACCACTTGAGATATCTTTGGGGTAAGTTGAGGATTTTCTTCCTCTAGTTATGGATCTACCCTAAGATCATGGCTTGACCAAGGATTCGAATCCAACTGCTTTCAGATATTGAGGGGATCTTTCCCTCATTCTTCTCAACAAACCAATTTTCGCCTAGAATAGGTAGCACTCCCCAAAAAGGGGCATCAGAGCATTATAGCGCTCCTCAAGAGAAATAAAGAAAGTGTTGGTGTTATAACGCTCCCCCAGAAGGGTGGAATGAGCATTATGATGCTCCCTAATAGTGTATGGGGGAGCGCTCCTCTCTGAAACTCACTTTTTAGTGTTTCTCTCAATGGCAAGAGACTTGTATTTCTAGTAGACTGATTTCTCCTCCTCATAACTAATATTTGAGGTGTCCTAAGTGTCCCTGTCATGTTATTGGAGGCATGACATAGGCAAGAAGGTGGTATGATGTCAGCAAAACTTATACACTTGCAGTCAATATGCGACACTTGCGACACTTGCGAAGTGAGTAATTTTGAGGTGTAACAGATTGCCCCCCAAAGTATGAAGTTAGAAGACAAGAACTGATAACTGAAATACTTTGTATACTTTCAAGCAAGGGTGCGGGCTCAGAGAAATTGACAGAAGCTGCACACAACCATCAAACAAATGTTAATACATGCTTCAAACCCAAGGCATCCATACCTATGCTTGAGTGATAGAGACTTTCAAGGTATAGCCACCATAAATACACTGTGGATCCATAATTATATTGATAAAAGGTATAGCCACTGAAGATAAACTATGGATCTATACTCCCATGACATGAACTGATCATAGCCACGAAGAATACATAGTGGATCTACGAGATGACAAGACATAGCCATGACCAATACAGAGTGGACCTATGTGACAGTATATGTGTCATTGTTCAAGAGAAACTCCGTCACAACCTGGGAAAAGTACATATCAGAGTGATCACTCAACCCAGGGTCTTCTTACCAATCTCAATGTAGTACAAATATAACCATGTGAATAGATGTCCTAATGTCGAACATGGCAGAAACCACTTGATTACTGGTCAATGATGTAAACCGTTAACAAGCACGGGGGAGATCACCATTGATGTCAATGATTCCCAAGGTACTCTAGTACATTCCAACGAATTTGAATGGATGAGATGAGGTCGAACATCTGTGGAATCATTTGATCAAAGGTCAATGATGTAAACCCATTGTCGAACGTGAGGAGGCCTGCCATTGAGGCATGTAGGTCCCAAAGTACTAATTGGTTTCTAAGTCTAGTTTCTGGATAATGTGTTGAAGTCGACAGGAATAGACTCGTAGAAGGAGGGCCTTGATGTATCCCCCATCAACGACACGAAATAGACACAGAGATGTAATTGGTAGATCAAATGAACATGGACTGACACAGGTATTGAGATAAAATATTTGTGATGGCTGACTCTCGAGGCAGATACTTCCCTTGAACACTGAGGCACAAAACAGAAACATGACATGGACCAAAATACGATGGTGCAATGGATGTTATGACTTACATCAGGTGACCCAAAGGAGTAAAGGAAACTCAAAGGATTGGCTCAGTGCAGAGGTTCAGTGGATTAAGATGCATGCAAAGACAAGGTGTCGTGTTCAAACTTCAAGGGCGACCATATGAGCTACTGGATAATGTTCTCAAAAACTGCTTGGCTTGCTTCTTTGAATTTTTCCCCCATCCAGATAGATGAGTACCTCTTTTTAATTTAATGAGCTCGAGGAGGGTAACACATGCTCTATATAGCTTACCTTCAATAAGTTCCTCTTCCTTTGTTTAACGAACTAGAAGAAGTAAAGGTTCGATCCCATATGGGCCTGTCGATGTTTATTTTAACAAATCCAAAGATAGAAAACTCGAAGATTTTCATGATTATAGAGTCTGGAAAAACACTTAAAAGAGAATTCTCTCAGTTCCTTTTTCGTAAAGTAGTCTGATGAGACTGAAAAAGAGATAAACTATCGCTCAACAAACATTTTCTTCAAATACTTTAATGAGCGTGAAGAGAAGAAGGTCGCTCGACAATCTTTTCATGTTTAGAGAGTCTGAAAAGAACTCAAATATGACTCCAATGTTGTCCTTTTTTGTAATGTTAGTCTCGCAAGGCCCAAAAAGAGATAAATTATCACTCGAAAGATGCCCTTTCAACCCTTTTAACGAGTGGGAAAGAAAGCAAGATCACTTGGCGATCTTTTCATGTTTAGAGAGTCTGAAAAGAGCTTAAAGGAGACTCCAGGGGGTTCCCTTTTCATGTATCCATACAGGTCCGAAAAAGAGATAAACGTTTACCCGGATGCATTCTCATGTATTTAAGAGCACGAGAAGGAACAAAGACTAAGCTCGGTATGCCACCAGCTTGACAGCTAGTGTATTAACTCCAGAATGATCAACAAAGGCTAGAGACATGCCCTCCAAGCTTCAGTTCATTCACCGACTTTGAGGTTGTCACCAATTTCTCTAATAGATGAGAAAAAGGAGAAGGGTGGATGAAAATAAGGTTCAAGAGAGGTGACTGTTTCATTTTTAAACGAGCTTTCTATAGAGAGGAAAACTATGCTCGAGGCCTCAATTTCATTTTTTAACAAGCTTTCCATAGAGAAGAGAAGCTATGCTCGTAACCACTTCTTGGACATGGCTTCCAAGAGGATAATGCTCTGGAAGGATACCATGTCAAAGGATGAAACTCACTCATGGCTTCTAGGAGATCTACGCTGGATGGAAGATAATCACTTAGGATGAACACATGTTGAGGGTTGCGATAGGGGTAAGGAGATCAGGCTCCAATAACCCTACCGCAGAAATCACCATGTCAACTACTGGATCCAAATCATCGGAAGTCGAAGGCATGGGAGACGATTGAAAATCATTGTTAGTAGGGGAGATAGACTGTATATATGCCCGAATTTATTCACGAGGGGGAAGAAAATAAGATCGGTGACGGTTATTATCCCAAGGTAACTTGTCAATGGGAAGCATTTCCGGAATAGATGCATCAGAAGGAAAAGTTGGGGAAATGTAGTTGATCGCAGATGACAAGGAACTCAACCGTGATTGCACGGAAGAAACGTCAGGTGCCAATAGATGTTGGTCATCCGATGAGGGAGAAGTGGGTTGGATAGAAACATATGATGTTTCGACAGGACTAAGTGGCACAGTGTCACCTAGTGCATCGAATTCCAACGGACAAGATACAATCCAAGGGTCAGATGATTCCAAAGATTGATAATCTGTAGTTGAAATCATATCGACGGTGGCAATATGATGTGTAGTCAGTGGAAGTGGTGTAGGGAAGGTACCCATGAGGATAGAATATTTCAACAAGCCAACACCAACGCTTTCATATGTGATCCCGTGGTCTCCCAAGAAAGGAATATTGTTGGTAGCGGGAGCACGAGCATCGGTCGTGCAGAAATCCAATTGATCAAAAGTGACAATTTTGCCCTAATGAGGAAATTGGACACATCGAAAAACTGACAAGGAAATGACAGTCATAGCATAAAACCAACTTCTCCCAAGTAACAAGTTGTAATCGAGAGGAGTATCAACCACCTCAACATCAACAGTAACATTTTTTTCACCCAATTGGATGGGCAGGGACTGTAAAAGCCCATGGGGATGAAAACTTCGCCCATTGAAGGCGTGTAACATCATTGGAGATTTGTTAAGTGGAGGTGATTTTAAAGCTTTCCAACATGCTAGAGACATGACACAAGTTGAGCCTCCCTCATCCAAAATAGTTTGGTGGATTTATTGATTGTGAACAACAACATCAACTTGGAAAGCAAGTTGGTGAGAGAGTTGAGACGCATAATTGTCCAAGTTAAACATGATATGGTTGGACGACTTAGGATCAATAGAACCAATAGCGGCCAAGAGTGTTCTACGTTGACTTGGGTAGTGCTGTAGAACTTCTAACGCAGACATAACACATGGTGCTTGAGCCAAATCTTCAACAATGTTGTAGTTCTGGGCGACATGTGAACTAGGATTAAAGGTAGCTTTGAATATAGTGCTCCTAGGAGGACATAAGATAGAGTCAAACATGGGTTTCTCAATCTGAGGTGGTCCAGACGAAGGATTAATCGATGGACGACTAATGGAGGACGATGATAGATCTGGTAAAGTACCAGTACTGTTAATGTCTTTTCCTTTGTCAGGGTTACCTGGTGTGTCGTATGTCTTAGAGCGAGTGGTCAAATTAATCCCATTAAACATATAAATATGTGCACTTGATGAGGCCTCATCATTAGGATGGCTAGAACTACCCCTAGGAGAGGGGGTTTCAGCAACCATTGATTGCTACTATGGAGAAGGCTGAGTAAGCACAGCGGGTTGTGACTTTCCTTGGAAAATTTTGGCCACTTCATTGTGAAGTGGAGGTCTTGAGTGTAGTTATCGTCACCACAAATGATACATGGGAATTTTTATTTCCGTTGTGGTTTCTTTTCGGTAGCAGGTGTTTGATTTTTTGGTTGTTCATTGTTATTTTTTGATTTATTCTTTGTCTTCTTCTTACCTCTGGATTGTTGTGAAGGGGCAGATTGGACTGCATTCACCTCAAATATCTGAGTTTAGGGGGAGGTAGAGGAGAGTGTGGTTGATCAAGAAATAGATTGAGTTTTGACGGAACCAATAACACCATCCGCATGAGATGAGAATCACGGTTTAGATGGATAGGTATTAGCTCGAGCAGCATTAGGAAGCAAATCATACAAAGTACCAGATTGGGAATAGACCAAATCTAAATACTGAGCCTGAGCGATGGATTGTTCCTCTATGATCATGCTGCCCATAGTGGCATCGCGAGCGATCGGGGGTAAAAGTGATTTAGTAAACCATTCTTCCAATAATATGTCAAGAATGATTGCCTTGATCATCCTTCATCGTCGCCTCCACTCATGAATATGGTCAGAGATATGCATGGATTTAGTTTGACGAAGGGAGGTCAAGAGTTCAGTACCCATCTCGTAGCGAATAGGCAGTTGAAAATGCGTGAGAAAAGACATGGCGAGGGAATTGATATCATGAAAAGAAGCACATGGTAGTTCAATATACCACTTTGCTGCCGAGCTTGTAAGTGTTCGCTAGAAAATATGAAAACGTACAGAATCATCCATGAGGGAGTTTGATGAACACCACAAATGGAAATTCATCACATGGTTGTTTGGATATTCGCCAGATTTTCTGTCAAATTTAGGAATATCAGAAGGAAGTTTAGCTGGAATGACTAGCCAAACTGGTCAATGAAAAATAGGATCATTAGTTAACCAAGACAAGTCTGGGAGATCCAGAGTCGCAAGGAAAGGAAGTTGTCGGTTAATTTGTGGATGATACTGGTGCGGTATAGGAACACCAGGAGGACCATAAACTAGGTTAGGTGGATAGTTGTAACTAGTAGGTCCTCCTACATACGGTTGTTGCTAGCTAGGATAAACAGGATTCGATGATGGATGAGAAACATTTGCATAACCTGGTGGGTTTTGAACATTATAGGTCGGGTGATTTGCTTATCCATGAGGAGGATAAAAATTCTTCCCTTGAGAATGGTAAGGAGTATATCCCGGAGGCAGATACACATTAGACCCATGAGGAGGATAAGACTATGGTCCCGGAGAACTCTAGGTGGTGTTTGGCATGTCACTTGGATAAGGTTGTCCGTAAGATGTTCTGGAAGGAATAGGATTTGATACTCCTCCTAGTGGATTATGAGATGAGTGCCCCCCAACATGGGGTTGAATGAAAGTGCCTCCTGAAGATACTCCCCAGGATTGTGAAGGGTTTCCAGTAAACGAAGGTTCCCCCCTGCCAACGGTTGATTTACAAATGGGGTATGAATGGAAAACAGAGGGTTCCCTCTAGGAGGAGCATGAAAAGGGGGTTGTCCCCTAGGAGGGGTAGACCCACCATAGGATGGTATTCCTCCAGAAGGGAAAGGTTGACTAGATGTTGGTTGCCCTCCAGGCGGTTGTGTTTGGCTAGTAGGGGTCTGCATTCTCGGTTGAAAAGATGTCCCAACAGGATCATGTGGAACATGTGGAGTTGTAGAGTAAAATCTCGTAGAAACAGGGGTAGGGATTGAAGTGATTTGGGGATGAGAAGAGGGGATGAGTCCAGCAGTGGAATGGACTTGTGCTGACATAGCAGTAGAGTGAATGACTTGATCGACTGGGTGACTCATAGTTTGACCGGATGGTCCTATTTCACTAGGAGGGTCAAGAGGAGGAAATGGTTGTCGAAAGGATTCAAAATTTTCATAGAGATCGCATCCCGATGAAGTCCTCCATACAGAACGAGCAGGTGTGGGATTGGTCTCTACTACAATTCTAGGATGGACAGGAGTCCTATACTTATCACCAAAGATTGGTTCTGTGGATCCCATATATGTTTCGGTAAAAATACTCTCCGGTAATCGTGGGACCTCTTCGTCTATGATATTCCCAAGGGAGTCTAAAGGAACCAAAAGTGGTTCAATATGGGCTACCGACATAGATGTAGTGGGATTTTCAACTATAACCAAACCGCCTTTTGAATTATCTAATGGAGGATCAATAACACTTCCAGCATCGGATTGATTTTCTACCTCTCTACAGTAGTTGTCTTCTGAGGGTTAGGAGGTAAGGGTTGATAGCCTTCCGGAGGCAACCCTTTCATCCTACGTGATCGTCGAAGACCTTTATTGTCTACAGGCTCAATTGTTGAGAATAACAGAACACACTGAAAATCTAGGGCCAACTAACAAAAATAAACAACATACGCTAATAAAATCTGGTTATCAACCAAGCAAAGAAAACTTCTCTCGATGATCATACTAGTTGGTGATGAAATCCAACGTCGCATGATCAAGTTGAGAAGGGGCTAGGATATGGTGGAAAAGTTACAATGGTGACCTACTTAATGGACTTTCACCTTGGTGCAAGCTTCCACATAGTAATTGTGGATTTACCCTCCAAGGAGTCCGAGTGAGTTTGACCAATGTCTATTCCAGGTACAGTGAGACTTCCCTTCACCATCACCTTATGTAAGTACCTAAAGATTATGGAAACTAAAGACACCAATTCGTAGTGAGTCCCTGGGTGGGTACAGTTGACAGTCTGATCTAAAACGTATGGGTAGGATAACAAGTCCGAAATCAACCTGAGAGGCTCCCACACATAATAGTGGGTATACCTCCAAGTGACCCCCAATATACGATCCGACCACTACAAACAGTTGAACCATGGAGGGATAATCTCTATAATTCACCCAAATGCGACCTCGTGCATAACCCCTATGTGAGAGGGGGATCCCAGAAAACCAATATGACAATTTTATTTAACTCTCCCTAGCTCAGGATGCTAATAATTGTTTTGAAAAATTTGGAGAGTTGTACTCACAGCCTAATCCAAAGTGCTAACCCTAGTCTACTGTTGGTGGAAGATCCTAAAAAAACAAAAGTGTTCTAGATAGTTTTAATTAGCATTCATTTTATAGATGTTCTTTACTCAAAGGGTGTATGAAAGTGAAACTGATGGAACGATTACTCAAATTCCCAAAAAAATGCATAAAAGATGATAAGAAATCGTTTCTTTTCAATGAACTCCTATTTAAGGGAAAGAGAAAGAGTTGTTTTCACTATCAAGCACTAATATGGAATGTCCTCAATCAATTTGTTCTCAATCAAATTCAATGTAATGCTGAAACATTTCAGAAATGCCTTCTAATATGAAAACCAATCACTAAGATGTATCTTTTTCGTTTGTATGTGTATGATGATTAATTCAATGCAAAAACTTCTCCTGCCAACTACCCTTTCAGATCAAGGAGATTAGGACAAGCATAAGCAAATTTCGCACAAACAACACACCCTCTTGCTACGATTGAAACAAGAAGAAAAAATAAAATAAAAGATAACAAAGAGAATCAAGAAATCTCAAGCAAAAGAAAGATGCTTAAGAAATATGACCTCAAAGAACCAAATAAGATGATTCACAGATTTCTTATGCCCTTCACCAGAGTTCTCACTCAGTCGGATAAGAGAGAAGAAAGCAGTGGATTGATTCCAAGTTCTCAACAGCATAAAAACTCAAAATAAGGAAGAAGGCCACAAAATATGAACAACAAAGTGCTTATTCCTCAGAAGGAAGGCTCTCAAAGGTCAATAGGAAGGAGCATTGAAGCACAAAGAAGCTGAGAAAAGGAAAAACAAAGATTGGATTTCAAAAAATACAATTCTGGAAAGGTTTTTTTGCAAAGAAAGGTTGACACTCTGGTGTAAGGGGTACTAGAGCATTATAACGCTCTGTCTAAGACCTTCAGGGAGTGTTGGTGCTCTGATAACAAGGTAGGGGACCGATGGTGTCCTAAAACCCAGAAAATTGTCCAAAAACCCTAAAACTCAGTTGAACTTTAGCATTCAGAGTATGTGTGATGGAATAAGGATTCAATCAACATATGAAATCAAACATACGGGGCGAACAAGGTCTAAAAAGAAGAAAGGGTAAGACAAGGTTTGTGAGGAAAACCAAAATTGAAAGTTTTATTTTGTTAAGGTCCTAACCCGCACATAGGTAGATCAATGTATTCGGATGTAATAAAGGTCAATATTAATAAGGCCTTTCAATAAAATAGAATAAGGTGGATGTAAGAAGACCTAATAGAAGCTTCCACTTCTAGAAGGATCTTCCTCTAGATGCTTCTCTAAATAGACATATTTAGTATAAATAAGGGTCGAGGGTATGCAAACCCTAGCTTGGAGATTATTGTAACAGAGCACTGCTCGATTGGAGGTTGCCCCCTCGAAGAGGCCTGTGAACATTGCTTTCTGAATAAAAGTGCTATTTCTATTGCTATTCTTATATCATTTTTGTGTTATTGTGAAGATTATGCTGGATGTTTTACTGTTATTCTGCCATTTCTAGAATTTTATTTCTGTTCTGTATATTTTATATATCTGGTATATTCCAAGTGGTATCAGAGCACTTTCCTTGGCAGAAATTGTGGGTATTTTTTTTCCAGGGTAGAGACGTATTCCGACGTATTGAAGCCACAGAGATCTATCATTACACACATAAACCCATGGTTGAGGGATTCATACACACAGGGAATACAAGTGGTTCTTAAGCGCACATCTGTTGGCCACCCTTGTAACCCTTGTTGGTACCCCTTCGAGTGGTAGCACATCAGAAAACACTTGTGTACAGACCGACCTAGATTTTCTGAAGCCCTCTTTAGATAAACCTATTGGCCACCAGACTGCTATAGTGTCACCGAGAACAACACTCGGGAAGATACTCTCTAGTACCCGGGTAGTTGGGTAGTACGACTAAGGGTACGGTCTATCCTGCTTAGTTAGTGCCCTAAGATATTGGGCCGAGTACTACTGTTGGACCCCACACGTATATCAGAGAGTTATAGCACAGGAAAAACCCTTGTCTATAGAACCCTTGAATACCTAACCCTTGGGGAACATAAACATAAACATAAACAAATTAAACTGGCGAGATCTATTGTCGTGCATCTGTGTTCGGGTTGCCAAGTAAATACACATTTCTTTCTGGTTAAGAATTTGGGGATTTCAGCACTACAACATTATTCAAAAAACATTTCACCATTATTTGAGACCTATTCCATTAGATTCATCTCTTCTCCCTTATCACATTCATCCATATCATTTTTGTGCAAAAATTTCTGACCCTGCCCGCTCCCTTTTCAATTCACCCATCCTCATGGCCCATACCCGTAGCCAAGAACTAGAGTCTCGCTTCAACACCTTGCAATATGGTTTCCTCGAGACCCAATAAGAAGTGCAACAACTCAGTGCTTCTATTTCCTCCTGTGATGCATCCATCAATACCACCATAAATGCATCCGTAAATGTATCCGTGCAGTCCACCATGGCGGAAGTCAAACACGAACTGACCACCCAACTTGAATCTGTCTTTGCATCACTCTGCACCAAACTCAAGATCCCTACCGATGACACTTTTCCTGATGCACATACAAAGACTGAAGGTGAAACTTATTCCCATTCCTTTCAGCCCCATCACTTTCAACGGGACATACGCCTTCCACGGGTGGATGTAACCAAATTTGATGGCTTGGACCCCACTGGTTGTGTCACCCAAATGGAACATTATTTCTCTCTCTACAACATTACAGATGACTTGGCCAAACTCTGGTATGGTGTTCTCCATCTAGATCAAGAATGTTGGCAATGGTGGAAATGGAGAAAAACTTCCCGTCAAGGGTATATTGCTTGGACCCAATTTGTGACTGAGCTTTATGAACGCTTTGACACTGACACCAACCATTTGGGCCGTTTGACAAAAATGAAGCAATCATGCACAGTAGAAGACTTCATCGCTACATTTGAGCACCTAGCTTTTCGAAAAGAGGGCATGATTGATGCTTTCTTTTGAGAGTGTTTTATCAGTGGCCTCAAGGAGGATATTTGGGCCCATGTCCTCATGGCTCGACCTATGACTTCAGTGGAGGCTACTAAAAAAGCTAAAGAAGCACAACAAATTGTTTCCTCTCAAAACCGCAAGCCTTCCTTTATCCCTCGCCCTAAACCAGTAAACCCCACTACTCCCTTCGCCCCATTAAAGATCCAAAAATTCACCAGGGATGAAATGGCTAAACGACAACTTAAAGGCCTCTGTTATAATTGTGATGACAAATATTTCCCAGGCCACAAATGTAAGGAACAAAATATTTTTATGGCTATCTCTGAGGATATTCCGGAAGAGGATGTTGACACTCCCCTTGTGCCTGAGTCACCAGAAATCACTGACATAAACCCTCCCTCTGACCCTCCCGAAGTGGAACTGATCATTTCCCTCAATGATCTCACCAGCTTCTCAGCCCCCCAAACCCTCAGGTTAATCGGTTACATCAAGCATCGAAAGGTCATCATTCTGGTTGATAGTGGTAGCACCCACAATTTTATTCATCACCGCATTGCCCAAGAAACCCATTGCTACATCCATGCTGTCAACAATTTCCAAATCATGATTTCTAATGGTGGTTCTATGAAATGTGGCAGGCGCTGTGAAAATGTGCGTCTCCAAATCAGTGACTACCACCTAAAATCCCATATGTTTTCTATTGACATGGGAGGTTGCGACATTGTGTTGGGTGCAGACTGGATAAGGACTTTGGGTCCCATTCTCATGGATTTTTAGAACTTAACCATGCAATTCGACCAAGGAGGCCACCAATATAAATTCCAAGGCATCACTGCTGGTTCACCTGAGGTCATCAGTTCTCATCGCATGGAAAAAATGGTGAAAAAAGGTCATTCTAATGTCATTGCCCAACTCCACGCCATACAAGCCATAGAGACACCCCCAGTGCCCCAAGACCTCTGAGCCCTCCTTTATAAACATCACATAGTATTTTCCACTCCCCAAGGACTCCCTCCTTCCCACAGTGTTCGTGATCATTCCATTCCCCTTGTCCCAGGAAGCCTCCCCCCCAATATACGTCCATATCGCCACCCCTTTGCACAAAAAAATGAAATTGAAAAAATGGTCCAGGAACTCCTTATTCTTGACGTCATCCGTCCTAGTACAAGACATTACTCCTCTCCGGTCATCATGGTACTAAAGAAAGAAGGTTCTTGGAGAATGTTTCCTGACTTCCGTGCTCTCAACAAACTGACCATCAAAGACAAATTTCCCATTCTTGTCATTGATGACCTCCTGGATGAATTGAGTGGTGCCCAATTCTTTACCAAACTTGATCTTCACTCAAGCTATCACCAGATATGTATGAAAGAGGCCTACATTCCCAAGACCACCATTTGCACTCATGAGGGCCACTATTAGTTTTTAGTCATGCCCTTTGGTTTGTGTAACGCCCCCTCCACCTTCCAGAGCCTCATGAACCATGTCTTCCGCCATTTTCTCCATCATTTTGTCTTATTTTTCTTTGATGATATCCTCATCTATAGAAAAAACTGGACAGACCATCTTACTCATGTGGATCAAGTTCTCCGCCTACTCTCTCAGCACCAACTTTTCTTGAAACAGTCCAAATGTGCTTTTGGTGCCTCAAAAGTAGAATACTTGGGTCATCTGGTGGGAAAGGAAGGCGTTAGGGTGGACCCAAAAACGATTGAAGCTATGCAAGATTGGCCGCACCCAAAGACTCTCAAAATCTTGCGTGGATTTTTGGGCCTCACAGGGTATTATCGCAAGTTCATTAAGAACTACGGAAAGATTGCAACACCTCTCACAGCTCTCCTAAAAAAGAACTCTTTCACTTGGACTCCAGCAGCTGCTCAAGCTTTTCAAACCTTGAAGAAGGCCATGTGCACCACTTCGGTTCTGGCCCTTCCCGACTTCACAAAGACCTTTGTGATGGAATGTGATGCCTTAGGGAAAGGAATCGACACTGTCCTTATGCAAGAGGGTCGACCTTTGGCCTTCACTAGTAAGCAACTGTCTGAAAGGAATCTGGGCAAACCCATTTATGAAAAATAAATGTTGGTGATTCTGCATGCCGTTGAGTTGTGGCGTCCTTATCTCTTGCGGCAACGCTTTCAAATTAAGACCAACCATCAAATCCTCAAGTACTTTCTGGAACAACGCATTTCCTCCTAGGAACAACAAAAATGGGTGACTAAGCTCTTTGGATATGATTATGAGATCATTTACAAGAAGGGAAAAGACAATGTTGTGGAGGATGCACTATCCCGGAAATATGAAGACAAAGGATCCCTTTTTTCTATTTCCTTCATTGTATCCGATTGGCTCCAAGCTGTGCGCTAGGAATGGCTTCAAGATCCCAAAAGTTCTCATCTGATCCAACAACTGCAGAACAAGGCTCAGGCTCCCTTGGGGTACTCCTGGCTCCAAGATGAGCTTTGATACAAAGGCCGCTTGTATTTAAGTAAACAATCCAAGCTCAAATCCACGGTGCTTTCTGAGCTTCATGCTACACCCACAGCAGGGCACTCAGGGTTCACCAAGACATATGACCGAGTCAATCGTTCTTTTTTCTGGGATGGTATGAAACAAGATATCTGTAAGTTTGTCGTTGAATGTGAGGTGTGTCAACGCAACAAGGGAGAAACAGTCAAATCTCCAGGCACCCTCCAACCGCTTCTGATTCCCCCTGCTATTTGGAATGATATCTCTATGGAATTTATTACAGGCTTATGAAAATCAGGGAATAAATCAGTCATAATGGTGGTGGTGGATCGCCTTTCCAAGTAGGCTCATTTTTGTGCTCTTCACAACCCATTTACTGCATCCACGGTGGCTCAAATTTTCATAGACCAGGTCTTCAAGCTTCATGGCATGCTGCACTCTATTGTTTATGATTGAGACCCAACATTCACAAACAATTTTTGGCAAGAAATGTTTAAGCTATAAGGCACACAATTGCATCTCATCTCAGCTTATCATCCCCAGACGGATGGACAAATGGAAGTTTCCAACAAGTGTTTGGAAACGTATCTGAGGTGATTTGCCTCTGAAAAACAACACCAGTGGGCTCAATGGTTACCCCTCTCCGAATGGTGGTACAACACTACATACCATGCAACCACTCGCATGACTCCTTTTGAAGCGGTATATGGACAGAAGCCACCTTTAGTTCTCCCATACTTACCGGGTACCTCAAAGGTCCAGGCGGTTGACCAAACACTTACAGCCCGAGAGGATATCCTTCATACCCTTAAAGAGAACTTGGTCATGGCACAGAATAGAATGAAGCAACAATAAGATCAAGGTCGCTCTGAATGCCAATTTGCAGAAGGGGATCAGGTGTTTTTGAGACTGAAACCATATAAGCAAACTTCCCTCAAGGCCGAGCATTGTGAGAAGCTAGCACCCAAATTTTATGGCCCTTACATAGTTCTCAAGTGTGTGGTACAAGTTACATATCAGTTAGCTTTGCCCAGTCAGTCGAAGCTACATCCTGTTTTTCATGTTTCATGCTTGAAGAAGGTGATTGGAACCAGGTGCCAAATTCAAACCTACCTTCCAGAGTTAGCTGAAGAAGGATCCATTTGGCTACAGCCAGAAGAAGTTTTGGACCAACACGAGCATCTCTTGCGTCAGAGAACCATTAAGGAAGTTCTAGTATAGTGGAAATATATGACTCCAGCAGATGCCACTTGGGAACCAACTACCATTCTGCAGCAGTTTCCAAATCTCAAGCCTTGAGGACAAGGTTGTTTTTAAGGGGGAGGACATGTTAAGGTCCTAACCCGCACATAGGTAGATCAATGTATTTGGATGTAATAAAGGTCAATATTAATAAGGCCTTTCAATAAAATAGAATAAGGTGGATGTAAGAATACCTAATAGAAGCTTCTACTTCTAGAAGGATCTTCCTCTAGATGCTTCTCTTAATAGACATATTTAGTATAAATAAGGGTCAAGGGTATGAAAACCCTAGCTTGGAGATTATTGTAACAGATCATTGCTCGATTGGAGGTTTCCCCCTCGAAGAGGCCCGTGAACATTGCTTTCTGAATCAAAGTGCTATTTCTATTGCTATTCTTATATCATTTCTGTGTTATTGTGAAGATTATGCTAGATATTTTATTGTTATTCTGCCATTTCTATCATTTTATTTATGTTCTCCATATTTTATATATCTGATATCTTGCATATTTCCTCCCTAGTGGAGTCGCCAATTTTTGTTGAAGGAAAATCTCCCTGTGGACAGGTAGATCTCCTCTTGAGAGATAGACTCTTAACTCTTAATATAGAAGATGCTTATCATGGACACTGACTTCCTTTTAGATCTAGATAAACTAATGTGTAAGGAGGAAGGAGAAAAGAAGTACCTTTTACCAGTGTTTGTCCCTACACGGTCCAAGTTGAGCTCCAATCTTGAACTCTTCGATAAGCCCTGTAGACAAACAAAAGTACAAACAACTTCCTACTCTACTAAGATTAGTTCGAAATAGACCTATCTATTAGAGACAAATTCATGTGAGATCAAACACATAATTGAAAGAAACAGGCCAACCATATTATATTAATGAGAACAACAATGAAGAATACTTACAACCATAGATGTGAGTGTAGCAGCTTCAGCAAGCCTTCCTCGTCTGAACCCTTACTCAAACAGTCCACACACCAAATTTTGATGATCTGAAAGACACCTTCTTCATGAGATCATAGGTTAGATGCTTCACAATACTCTCTCCCCCGTTTTCACCATGAGAAGGCATGTTTAAATAGGCTTGGAGAGGCCCAAGCACTTGAGATATCTTTGGGTTAAGTTGAGGATTTTCCTCCTCCAGTTATGGATCTTCCCTAAGATCATGGCTTGACCAAGGATTTGAGTTCAACTACCTTTAGATATTGAGGGGATCTTTCCCTCATTCTTCTCAACAAACCAATTTTCTCCTAGAATAGGTAGCGCTCCCCAAAAAGGGGCATCAGAGCATTATAGAACTCCTCAATAGAAGGAAAGAAAGCACTGGTGTTATAACGCTCCCCCAGAAGGGTGGACAGAGCATTATAATTCTCCCTAACAGTGTATGGGGGAGCGCTCCTCTTTGAAACTCACTTTTTAGTGTTTCTCTCAATGGCAAGAGACTTGTATTTCTAGTAGACTGATTCCTCCTCTTCATAACTAATATTTGAGGTGTCCTAAGTGTCCCTGTCATGTTATTGGAGGCACGACATAGGCAAGAAGGTGGTATGATGTCAGTAACACTTATACACTTGCAGTCAAGATGCAACACTTGCGACACTTGAAATGACGACACTTGCGACACTTGCGAAGTGAGTAATTTTGAGGTGTAACACCTGCTTCAATTAAACAATTCAAAGTCTTTGGGAGTAAATGATACATAAACAATAATGATGAGAATCTCGACAAATATGATGACATGGTTGATGAAGGTATCTTCTTAAGGTATGCTACAAATAGTAAAGGATATAGATGCTATAATAAGAGGCTGCATAAAATGGTTGACTGTATTGATGTAAAAGTTGATGAAGGAATCCCAACAAGAGAGATGTACAGTAATGAGTCTTCTACAGAAGACATAGCTAAAGCTGAAGATGAATAGGTCCAAGAATCAGAAAATGACGACTTTGGATCAGATGAAGACTCAGACACTCAAACAGACTCAAATCAACAGTCAACTTCAAATTCCTCCTCCATAATCATTCAAAAGAATCATCCTGCAAGTCAGATAATTGGAGAAAAAGACAAAGGTGTACAAACCAGGAGAATGCTAATAAAAAACACCAAACAATCTCATATAGCCTTCATATCCAAACTGGAAGCCAAGAATTTTAATGAAGCCAAAAAAGATGACCACTAGGTTAAAGCAATGAATGATGAACTTGATCAGATTGAGAAAAACAATACGTCGGAGATGGTTCATAGACCTGAAGATAAAAATGTCATTGGCTCCAAATGGATCTTTAAGAATAATTTGAATGAGCAAGGACAAGTTGTCAGGAACAAAGCAAGGTTAGTCTGTAAAGGATATGCTTAGATAGAAGGACTGGATTTTGATGAAACATTTGCGCCCGTAGCAAGATTAGAAGCTATTCGAATGTTTCTTTCCTATTCTTGTCATAAAAGGTTTAAAGTCTATAAAATGGATGTCAAGTCATCTTTTCTAAATGGAGATTTAAGTGAAGAAGTCTATATGGAACTATGATCAGGGGATCAAATTTTGCTCAAATTTTAAAGTGCTCGGAATGCGATGAAAATAGTGCCATTGCATCCGTCTCGTCTTCCTGATTCCGACGATATATTTACTTTGTCAAATGGACGTCATATGGAGAAGATACCGCGATCTGTTCTCCAAGCCAAACAGGCAAAAAGTTTGATGCTGACTGTACCTGTCCGTACAGTCCGTACGGTCTGACGTGGCATGGCCGTACAGACCGTACGATGATGACGTGGCAGTTATTGATGGGTTGATTGTTGACGAATCCAAGAGCGACACGTGTCCTGTAGCTGGAAAATGGTATGAGGACACGTGGCCCAATCTGGAGGTGCCCCGTGTCACTCATTATTTGGCTATTGGTTTTATGTAAAATATATTGGAGGCCGTGGGGTTCGACCCCCGGACCTCCCACCGCACAAACCTTTACAAACCTCCACTAACCATTATGCCGCCCATTGTTTCTTATTATATATGTCTATGCATATAAATTTAATTTGGTGCATTGTATTAAATGGAAAGGGGGCAGGTCGGGCTTAGCCCTGACCCATGGTTCCATTAAATAACATATAACCGTGTTATATAATATATGCGCGTGGATTTATATAAATGAACCAAAGTTTTGTATTACCATATATTAAAATATGGCACGCGTGGTTGTTAGTGCGCGTGATTTGAAACTTAACCCTTGGTCATATATAACGTGTGCCATATGACTTGGAGCACAGGGGTTAGTTGCACGGTTTGGTAATGACTTAACCACCATTGCCTAGCGCGTGGTCATATGCTCTCATACGCCCAGGTGTCGAGGTGGTTAGGGGGTGGCGTACCCTTAACTGTCCTACGGTTTGCACCGTTGGCGCGGTTGCACTCGATGCTGGGTTTATACGCTTTAAAATGCGTGTGAGCCAGGTTCATTCAAGGAGGGTGTGAATTGTAGAACCAGAGACAACAAGCTTGAAAAGGGAGACTTCCAGGAGGCCTAACTTCTTCATTTTTCGACCGATTGAGGTGCCGAAAGAACCCAGACAGGGGTTTTGGGATGCTGGGAAGCCATTGGAGCAGTCGGTTTGTCAGTTTGAGCATTGTAAGACATTTTTTTGAGCACTTTTTGAGAAATTAATAATAATGATCCATTGGAAGTTGGACCAGGAGATGTAGCCCATAAGAGGGGTGAAATCCTTTATCAATTGCTGTGCTTATGTGTTTATGTTCATTGATTATGCTGCTGTCTATGTGTAATTTTCATAAGTAATCCTTTAATTTATGTGTTGAAAACTGATCCTTTTTCTTTAAACACATAACATTTACTTGCAATAAGTTTTCAAGTTTTTCAAGTCTTCTTCATTTTTAGATCAAGTTGGTATGAGAGCACTGGTTTTGAAGACTTGATTGTTTGCAAGTTTTGTTTCTGATGCTCACAAGGTTGAAACTCACAAGAGGAGAAGGTGAACTTGTGGAGCCAAGTTCTTATCCGACAAGGAGGAAGAATATTCATTCACCGCAAGTTTCAGAGAGACATTCACCAAGCATGGCTCGTACAGAAAGTCATGAACGTGTTATGGATGAAGAAGAAGATCTCAGACAGGCTGTCATGGAGTTGAGAGATATGATGAAGATCTTGATGGAACGAAACATAATGTCGCAGGGTGAAGGCTCCAACCCTTCAATGCATAATGGAGGCGGTGGTGACAAGACTCCAGGCGGAAATGGAGGGAATGGTGCTTCTCCACCACCCTCTCCTCCTCCATCATCTTCTTCTTCTTCTTCTTCTTCTTCTACCAGTTCGAAACATCTTCCGAATGGGCATGGTAAAACTCCTTCGCAAATTCCTTCATTAA
>ML777666.1:69816-89738 GCA_009831015.1 Picea engelmannii
CATGATTATCTTTATGTTGCGGTTGATCATTTTAGCAAGATGTGTATTTTGATGCCTTGTACTAAGAAGGTAACAACAGAACAAATGACACAGTTGTTCTTTCAAAATGTTTGGGTGCATTTTGGTTTGCCCAAGTCCATTATTTTTGATCGGGATTCTCGATTTGCTGGAAGTTTTTGGTCGAGTTAGTGGGAACTCATGGACACCAAGCTTAAAAAGAGCACATCTTTTCATCCGCAGACAGATGGTCAGATAGAGGTGGTGAATCGTACAATGGTACATCTTCTTCGTGCTTATTGCAGCAAGCATCCTAAGCTTTGGGATGAACATTTACACTACGTTCAGCATGCATACAATAGAGCTAAGCACTCTTCGACTCAAACGTCGCCATTTGAGGCATGTTTTGGCTATTTGCCCAAGTCACCTTTAGATTTCATCTTTGGGAAAGATATTGCTGTTGATGGGCAATATGATATTGATCAGGTAGAGAAGTTCATTGAACAAATTCAGTCGATACATCAGGTGGTGCAAGAGCAGTTGGAAAAGAGTCAGGCCAAGTACAAAATGAGACATGAAAAGAATCGTGTTGATCACAGTTTCGAATTTGGTGATGAAGTGTGGCTTTACATCAGCAAGGAAAGGCTTAAATGAGAAGGTAAAAAGTTGAAACCAATTCGATATGGTCCCTCCAAAATTGTCGACAAGATTGGTAACAATGCTTTTCGTTTAGATTTGCCTCCTTATATGCAGATGTATGCAGTTGTTAATGTTGAGAATTTGAAGTTGTATGAGCCTCCATTGATTGATTATCAAGGAGAGCATTTTCAGATTCCTTCCATAGATGATTTTTCTCCAGAGTATCTAACAAAACTACAGGAAGACACCATCCTTGATAGGAGAATGTGAACTTCGAAGCGAGGAAATGTGGAGTATTTGCGAGTTGGTCTTAAAGGAATGAATCCAAGCAAGGCCAAGTGGATTGAGGTTGGAAGGGTGAGGGAACTATACCCTCATCTTCACATAGACTGAGATATCCTTTTGGAGGTCCAAAAGCTTCCCAATGGGGAGGTGTGATCAGGGGATCAAATTTTGCTCAAATTTTAAAGTGCTCGAAATGTGACGAAAATAGTGACATTGCGTCCGTCTCGTCTTCCTGATTCTGGCAGTATATTTACTTTGTCAAATGGACGCCGTATGGAGAATATATTGCGATCTGTTCGCCAAGCCAAACAGGCAAAAAGTTTGATGTTGATTGTACCTGTCCGTACAGTCCGTACAGTCCATACGGTCTGACGTGGCAGGGCTGTACAGACTGTACGATGATGACATGGCAGTTTTTGATGGGTTGATTGTTGACGAATCCAGGAGCGACACGTGTCCTGTAGCTGGAAAATGGTATGAGGACACGTGGCCCAATCTGGAGGTGCCACGTGTCACTCATTATTTGGCTATTGGTTTTATGTAAAATATATTGGAGGCCATGGGGTTCGACCCCCGGACCTCCCACCGCACAAACCTTTACAAACCTCCACTAACCATTATGCCGCCCATTGTTTCTTGTTATATATGTCTATGCATATATATTTAATTTGGTGCATTGTATTAAATGGAAAGGGGGCGGGCCGGGCTTAGCCCCGACCCATGGTTCCATTGAATAACATATAACCGTGTTATATAATATATGCACGCGGATTTATATAAATGAACCAAAGTTTTGTATTACCATATATTAAAATATGGCGCGCGTGGTTGTTAGTGCGCGCGATTTGAAAATTAACCCTTGGTCATATATAACGTGTGCCATATGACTTGGAGCATGGGGGTTAGTTGCATGGTTTGGTAACGACTTAACCACCATTGCCTAGCGTGTGGTCATATGCTCTCATACGCCCAGGTGTCGAGGCGGTCAGGGGTTGGCGCGCCCTTAACCGTCCTACGGTTTGCACGATTGGCACTGTTGCACCCGGTGCCGGGTTTATACGCTTTAAAATGTGTGTGATCTAGGTTCATTCAAGGAGGGTGCAAATTGTAGAACCATAGACAACAAGCTTGAAGAGGGAGACTTCCAGGAGGCCTAACTTCTTCATTTTTCGACCGATTGAGGTGCCGAAAGAGCCCAGACAGGGGTTTTGGGATGCTGGGAAGCTATTGGAGCAGTTGGTTTTTCAGTTTGAGCATTGTAAGACATGTTTTTGAGAACTTTTTGAGCAATTAATAATAATGATCCATTGGAAGCTAGACCAGGAGATGTAGCCCACAAGAGGGGTGAACTCCTTTATCAATTGTTGTGCTTATGTGTTTATGTTCATTGATTATGCTACTGTCTATGTGTAATTTGCATAAGTAATCCTTTAATTTATGTGTTGCAAACTGATCCTTTTTCTTTAAACACATAACATTTACTTGCAATAAGTTTTCAAGTTTTTCAAGTCTTCTTCATTTTTAGATCAAACAGCCAGAGGGTTTCAAACTGTCTAATAACCCTGACTTAGTATGCAAGCTGAAGAAAAATTTATATGGGTTAAAACAAGCCCCTCAAGCCTGGTATCATAGACTGGATATGTATCTCAAAGACAAAGGGTTCAAGAGAGGAACAACTGACAACAATCTGTATATTAAAACAGAGGATAATAACTTGCTCATCGTATTGGTCTATGTAGATGACATCATCTTCGGATGTAATAAGGATCCATCAGTACAATGGTTTGCTTCTGCCATGGATTCTGAGTTTGAAATGTCCATGATAGGAGAACTATCATTTTTTCTTAGTCTGCAAATTACTCAAAGGTCTGAAGGGATGTTCATTTCTCAAGAAAAATATCTAAGAGAAATGTTGAAAAGATTTCAAATGGAAGACTCCAAACCTGTGGGTATACCTATGGTTACTGGATGCAAATTAAGCAAGGATGATGACTCACCTGATGTTGCTCAAAATTCATATAGATCAATGATAGGCATCCTGTTGTACATCACAACATCACGTCTAGACATAATGTATGTTGTAGGAATGGTAGGAAGATTTCAGTCTGCACCTAAACAAAGTCATTTGCAAGCTGTCAAAAGAATATTCAGGTATTTGAGAGAAACAATGACTTATGGTCTGTGGTATCCCATAAATCAGAATTTTCAGTTAACTGCTTATTTAGATGCAGATTGGGCAAACTGTGTTGATGAGAGAAAAAAAAACCAGTGGAGGAGCATTCTTCCTGGGTGACTCATTAGTAGCATGGCTTAGTAAAAATTAGGGTTCCATTTCTTTATCAACTACAGAAGTAGAGTATATTGCTACTGCTACCTGCTGCACTCAGGTATTATGGATGGGATTCAGACACTTGCACACTTGGAAGTAAAATACATTGCACAGATCCCAATTCATTGTGACAACACAAGTGCCATCAGTGTGTGTTATTGGATAAATCCATAGGTGCAGACACTAACCGATCTCCCTAGATCCACCTAGATCTAGAACAAAGCAAGACAGAACATGACTCTTTCCCTAGATTTTGACTACTAAATTAAATAGAAGGCAAGAACAAATGAAATACCTTATTATCACTTTATATGGTCTTTATTGCTCCCGCTTCGCTCCAGTGCTCTCGTGCAGTCAAGACCAAGACAACACAAACCAACCAAAGTGAAGAAAGCACAATCTATTCAACAGTCAATCTATGTATATGATCAAGGAATTATACAATAAAGTGGAAATAGATTTATGGGAAAGGGACATATTACTGTATCATATTGATGGAAAGTATAGATTACAACCTGAGCCTTGATGTCGCAAACTTCCTTTCGATGTCCCTTGGCTCTGACATACACACTTGCTCACTTGCATGAAGAAGATCAAAACCCTTATGATATTCTTGCTGGAGTTTCCCAGCCTATTGTTCAAGCTTCAATCCTTCACACAATTCTTTCACTAATTCTCCAATGAATCTTGCTTAACCTTGCTTAACCTTTTCCATGAGAATTCCCTCAATATATAGAAGAGAATGAATTAGTTACTTGGATAAGAATGATCCCAAAATATCAGGGAATCTAGTACTAGGATAACCATTCGAATGCCATCTCATCCTTCTAGAAGATTCCCTTCTAGAAACATCTAGAATTCATCTTTTTCCTTTGCTTTATAAAGAGTTTTCACCCTAGTAGTTCAACACAGTGCGAACTTCTCGCACCCTAGCTTAAGGCAGCCTACAAGAATCATGCATTCTCGCAGGAAAATATACTAGTAGCCTGCGAACAGTCTTCAAAAATGAGTTTTCTGGAAGAGATGAAAATAACTTTTTCTCAGGAGAAGGTTATTATGAAGATCCTGAGTACACCATCATCAATACATCATTATGATGACCAAAATCATGGGTAACAGAATTCCCCCCAAAGTATGAGTTTGGAAATAGTGACAGCCGATAGACTTTGTAAGCTGCATGTGTGTGTCGAGAACTAGGAGCACATCTAATCGGAAACCTGTGAACAACCAAGCATCTGCAAAATATCATATATATCAATTATGAGGTAGGAATTCCCATACTCATATCATAGATGGATAACATTGTAGACCTGGGTCATGGCCACCAATCATACACTATGGATCCATGCCGTCAAAATATAGCATAACCACCCAGAATACACTGTGGATCTATGCGAAAAATTTCAAATCAAGACGACATAGCCATGAGACATACACAGTGGATCTATGTGTTGCAAATTATACATACTCCATCGCAACCTGGATCACAAAGATGATATCTAGGGTCTTCAATCTCGTCGCCCAAAGTATGAATCTAACCATGTGATTACATGTGTTGAAGTCGAACATGGTAGAAACCACTTGATTACCGGTCATTGATGAAATCATTAACAAGTGCAAGGGAAATCACCATTGATGTCATTGACTCCCAAGGTACCATAGTACAATCCATCGAGTGTGAATAAATGAGTTGAAGTCGAACATCCGATGGAATCTTTCGATCAAGGGTCAATGATGTAAACCCACTGTCGAAAGAGAGGAAACCTGCCATTGAGGCATGCAAGCTCCAAGGTACCAAATAATTTCTAAGTCTTGATTCCGGATAATGAGCTGAAGTCGACTAAAAAAAACTCGTCACAGGAGGGCCTTGATGTATCCCCCATCAATGACACAAAATGAGTAACAGATTTTGAAGGTGAAACATAGTAGGACTGGACACAGGGAAGGATGACACAGAGAGAATGGATAACTGCAGATGACCGACTCAATATAGGTTTCAAATGGACTTCTCTTGAACATATGAATGACACGACCAATGATTTGGCAGCATTGACTCAAAGAGGACACAGGGAATGACCTTTCAATCAATCGAATGAGAGAAAAAATAGATTTCCCAAACCGGCTTCAAATGATGAATAGGAGGTGTCATGTTCAAGAGCGACACTTACTGCCAATCAATATGAAGATGAAAACATATCCCTTTCCCAAATTTCCCCCCAACATTTATGGTGAGTACCTCTTTATTTTTACGCAAGCTTGAGGAGGATAACATATGCTTGTTGATATAAGCTCATCCTTCGGATGAGTCCCTCGGAGTATGTTTAACGAACCCTAAAAAGGATTGGTTCGGTCCCATCACGGGTTTGTCAATGTTTGTTTAACGAGTCTAGAGATAGAAAACTCGAAGGTTTTTCAAGATTATAGAGTTTGGGAAACACTTAAAAGAGAACTCTCTCAGTTCCTTTTTCATAAAATAGTCTGGATGAGACCAAAAAAGAGATAAATTATCGCTCACCAGATGCTTACTTAAAATACTTTATCAAGCGTGAAAATAGCAAGGTCTCTCGATGATTTTTTCATGTTTAGAGAGTCTGAGAAGAGCTTAAAGAGGACTCCAGGGGGGTTCCTTTTTCGTATAACCTTGTTGAGCCCAAAAAAGTGATAAAAGTATGCTCAATTGTGTTCTCATGTATTTTTGAGCATGAGAACGGACAAAGACCACGCTCTATATGCCCCCATCTTGAAAATTGGTGGCTTAGCTCCAGAATGATCATCAAAGGCTAGGGACATGCCCTCCAAGCTTCGATTCATTCACCGGCTCTGAGGTTGTTACCAATTTCTCTAGGAGATGAGAAAAATGAGAAGGGTGGATGAAGAGAAGGTTCAAGAGAGGTGACTGTTTCATTTTTTAATGAGCTTGACACAGGAAAATAACTATGCTCGTAACCTCTCTTTCATTTTTTAATGAGGTTTTCACAGAGATGCAAAAACTATCCTCGAAACCTTCTTGATCAGGGATGCCAAGAGGACAATGTTCCGAAAGGAGACCATGTCAAGGGAAAAAACTCGATCATGGCTTCCAAGAGGTCTTCATTTGACGGAAGAAACACACTCTGGAAGGACACCATGTCGAGGGTTGTGACAGGAGTAAAGAGATCAAGATCTAACAACCCTATCGAAGAGATTACCATGTCAACTACTAGATCTAAGTCATCAGAAGTTGAAGTCATGGGCGACAACGCCACATAATTGACCTGTGGGGGGGGTGATATCATCTGCATATAAGAACCATTCAGGGAGGCAATCCAGGTGGGGTCAATGAATGAAAGTTGATCAATAGTCACAACCCGTCCATCATGAGGGAAAGATATCACACGTAAAAGAGTAGACACAATATATTTCATGGCATAAACATAATCTTGCCCAAGGAGTAAAGAAAAATCCAAGGGGTCTTGAACTACCATGACATCAATAAAGATGATTTTCCCTCCCAGAGTCACAGGAAACTGAGGAAGGGTCCCTAAAGGTTGACTGGTTCTTCTGTTAAAAGATAATAGATTCTACGTAACCGGTGCAAGTGGAGGATAACCCAAGGCTTGCCAAGTAAGAGAGGACAAAATATTAATAGATGAACCTTCATCTATTATCATTTGAGGAACGTCCCGACCACAAACCTGTATTGTAATCTGGAAAGGAATATGAGAGGGAAGACGAGGTTCAGTTAGCACACCCCAATCAAAACAAATGGCCTCATTACTTGGAGGGGGTCCTACGATAGAAGGAGGAATACCCCTTGGCATGGGAGATTCTGTATCAACGAGAAAAACATGGGTAGTATTGGGTTTACTCTCTAGCAGGAGAGTAGGATCAACTGATGATGAGATCATATCGACCACTTGGGTTTCATTCACCAAGGGGAGAATGGGGTCGACCGAAGATGGGATCAGATCGACCTCTTTAGTTTCACTCTCTAAGGGGAGAGCGAGATTGACCGAGGATGGTATCAGATCAACCACTGTGTCAACTGGTTCAACTAAGGACGTGACCAGATTGATGACATGATCAACCGTATTGACCGGTGAAGGGACCGGAGTGATCATTCCATCAACTACAGGTGGGTTGAGAGAAATCTTGCGATAAGCGGCTGGAAGTGGAGGCTGTGAAACAATCATGTCTTCCAGTAATTTCGAGGCTTTGTCCATATGAGGGCAAAGATGAGTGAGATGACTCCCTTTTCATAACATACACGGGAACTTGACTCTACTTTTCTTCTTCCCAACCATATCATGACTGGTTGACGGGGGGTTGTTAGCATGTTGTTCAGAGGCTAACGACATGGGTTGGCGAGGATGTGTAGACCATGCTTCTATAACCTTGGGTAGACCAGGGAAATCCTTAAGAAGATGGCTACCCTTATAAAGCCTGCAAGGGTACTTAGGCTTACGAGTTGTTTGGGCGATCTTGACATCATCAACACTCCCAACACGATTAACAGTAACTGTTTTTTTTCCAACATGGTTGAAGGTGGTTGGAGGTTTTGACTATTGTTTATCTGTCTTCTTCTTAATCTTCCTTTTCTTCTTCTTCTTATTCACCAGGTTACTAGCTTCATAACTTTCACCCAACGAAGAAGATGAAACGGAAGGCGGCATTGCTAGCGAAGAAGGCGAAGAAGACCTTACTCGTGAATAAGGTGAAGGATCAACATGAGGTTGATGCTCTTGGGGGAAAGTGCTTGTGATTGAAGCACTAACTGCATTCGGGATTACCTGAGTGGAAAAAAACCATACTGGTAATCCAATTGTGAGACCTGGAAGGCTCAAAATAGTGATGTGAGGAGGACCAATGTTTCCATAAGAAGGAAAAACAAAAGGCTCCCCTAGAGCAGGGGTTACTTCATTGGTCATTTCTGGAACTGATGCCATGAAAAACAAAAATCCAATGTAGATTCCACTAGGTAAAACAAACAACACATGCTAAAAATCTAGTAAACAGTCAAGCAAACAAAACCTTCTCACAATGAACGCACTAGTTGGTGATGAAATCCAATGTCGCGGGAACAAAGTAAGAAAGGGATGAGATAGAGTGGGTGGAAAAGTTACGTTGACGACCTGCTTAACGGACTTACACCCTGGTGCAAACTCCCACACATAATCGTGGGTATACCCTCCAAGGAGCCCGAGTGAGTTTGGCCAACGTCGATTCCAGGTACCGTGAAGACTTTCCCCTCCACAGTCACCTCATGTAAATAACCTAGAGAGATAGGCCACTAAGGTTACCAATTACTACAGTGATGCCTAAGGAAATAGTCGACAGTCTGATCCATGCGCAAGGGCAGGGTATCTAGCCCGAAATCAACTTGAAAGGCTTCCACTCATCATTGTGCGTATACCTCTCAAGCGACCCCCATAATACACGTAATCTCTACACCAAGACCAACAAAGCAGGGTGAGTAAATCTGCTAGTCTCAATGCGACCTCGTAATTGACCCTTGTGTTAGAAGGGCTTCCCAAGACAAAATGTAATAAGTGGATTTAACCGCTCCCTAACTCAAGACTCTATGTTTGTTTGCAGCTTTGAAAATTTATCTTTCACACCTATTCCAAAGCCCTACAACTAATCTAATGTAGGTTTGCTACCAGAAAATATAAAAATGTCTAATCAATTTTTATAAGTTCTTTATTTTATGGCTGTTGTTACTCAAAAGGAAGATGGCGTGGACAATATGGTGGTTTGACCAACTCGAAAATTATGCAAAGATATGAAGATGCAATCTGTTCATTTTGATGAAAGATATGCTACGAGAAGGAGAAAACATTTATCATTCCCATATGAATGATGTCCCAAAATATATTAAACTCATCAATATCAAGATTCTCAAGAAAGGAGAAAAAGGTACTGAACACCAATGCACGATTCATGGCCCCCCCCAGCCATGAGGGGGAATTTTTTTCATAATTTAAGATCAAAAAATGACAAGAATCATGTAATTTCGCTACTTCAAATGCAAGGATGCCCCCAATATAATATAAATCAAGAAATTAAATCTTTTTGTTTCAAAAATTCCACTAAAAGCAATAATGAACTTTGTTAAAACAAAGAAACCCAAACTAGTCTTTTCAATTGCATGAGGAAAGTGATGTTTCAAACAATAAGAAAATGATAAGGACCAATAAACTCAACTTTCAACCGATTGCCGGTCCTTAACCAAACAAGCACACTCAGATTCCGAAATCAGAGAGTATAACTTTGCCAAGAAGAGTCAAGAAATGAAAGTCAAGAACAAGTGACAGGAAGAGCCTTAAAATCCTAAGATTGTTCATGCATGCAAACAAAGACAAGAAAGATATCAATCATTGGTCCAAGAAACTCATAAGAGGCAATCAAATTGATCTGGGCAGTTAGAAAGACCAAAACGCAAATCCAAACTTTTGAAAAATGGAGTTCGCAGGCAGGCAGTATTACACAGTGTGAGAATCACTGATTCTCATAGGTTACCCTTGAGCAGGGTGCGAGAACCTCGCACTGAAACCTAAAGGCAGGGTGCGAACCCTACCAATTCTCGCAGGCTGCAATGAAGTACAGTGCGATAATTCCTGAACATAATAAAAAATGAAAAATGAAGCAAAATTGAAAAAGGCCTCTGGACCTAGAGGGTCTATCAAGATATCCTGAAGACTCAGAGATTGATAGGACAGGAGAAAAGTAAAAACAGAGAAAATGGCCACAGAAAAACACCAAAATCCACAAAGAAAAAAGATTATTCCCCAGTGGAGTCGCCAATTTTGTTATTGGATAAATCCGTAGGTGCGGACACTAACTGATCTCCCTAGATCCACCTGGATCTAGAACAAAGTAAGACAGAACATGACTCTTTCCCTAGATTTTGACTACTGAATTAAATAGGAGGAAAGAACAAATGACATACTTTATTATCACTTTCTATGGTCTTTGTTGCTCCCTCTTCGCTCCAGTGCTCTCGTGCAGTCAAGACCAAGACAACACAAACCAACCAAAGTGAAGAAAGCAAAATCTATTCAACAGTCAATCTATGTATATGATCAAGGAATTATACAATAAAGTGGAAATAGCTTTATGGGAAAGGGACATATTACTGTATCATATTGATGGAAAGTAAAGATTACAACCTGATCCTTGACGTCGCAAACTTCCTTTCGATGGCCCTTGGCTCTGACATACACACTTTCTCACTTGCATGAAGAAGATCAAAACCCTTATGATATTCTTGCTGGAGTTTCCCAACCTGTTGGTCAAGCTTCAATCCTTCACACAATTCTTTCCCTAATTCTCCAATGAATCTTGCTTAAACTTGCTTAACCTTTTCCATGAGAATTCCCTCAATATATAGAAGAGAATGAATTAGTTACTTGGATAAGAATGATCCCAAAATATCAGGGAATCCAGTACTAGGATAACCATTCGAATGCCATCTCATCCTTCTAGAAGATTCCCTTCTAGAAGCATCGAGAATTCATATTTTTCCTTGCTTTAGAAAGAGTTTGCACCCTAGTAGTTCAACACAGTGTGAACTTCTCACACCCTGGCTTAAGGAAGCCTGCAAGAAGCATGCATTCTCACAGGAAAATATACTAGTAGCCTGCGAACAGTCTTCAAAAATGAGTTTTCTGGAAGAGATGAAAATAACTTTTTCTCAAGAGAAAGTTCTTATGAAGAGCTTGAGTACACCATCATCAATACATCATTATGATGACCAAAATCATGGGTAACAGTGTGTCTAAGAATACAGTATTCCATTCCAAGACCAAGCACATACCCATAAAATACCATTTTCTGAGAGAGCAGGTCACCAATTAGGTTGTTCAGGTTCAGTACAGTCCAACGACATAACAAATAGTAGACATCTTTACGAAACCCCTAGCTAAGACTCCTTTTGAATATCTCCGACATAAGCTGGGTGTCATCGCGCCTCACACCTAGGAGAGTCCATCCTGTTAGGGGGGGTCTTGTATTGATTGCATATTTGACACCTCCTAAAAATACTGCAACAACTCAAGGGGAGTGTGTTTTCTTTGACATTGATGTCAAAGGGGGAGAAAAGAATAGGTCCGGGTGCCTTTTGTTTCCATCAATGCCAAAGGGGTAGATTGTTGGCATGTTTTATAGGTAGTGTATTCTTATCATTGATGTCAAGTATAGCAAAGATGATGGCTTGAGTACAGGAAGGATGTTCCAGGTGGGCTCCAAAAGTATTTTGGGAAGATGATGCAAAGCAAGCTCAATAAGATCAGAGTATTCAGCAATGGATCTCATTGAGATTTCCTGATGAACGTCAGATCTGAGCCAAAGGTCCAACCGACATTGGATCCAGGAGAACCTGCACGCTCTTTAAATGTAAGGTAGTTAGAGAGGTAGTGGGGGGGGGGGGGCAGAGGGTCCATAGTGATAATAATGGAGGTCATTCAATGTAAGGTGGACTAGGTCCATTATATTATTATATAGGTGCACTGTGGTAGTTAGATATAATAAATGGATAATTAGATATAATAAATGTAAGAGGACTTCTTAGAAGGTTCTACTTCTAGAAGATTCCTCCTCTAAAATGTTATTAGGTGATGGTAGAACTATATAAAGAGGTTCAAGCAATGTAATTAGACATGAAAATAATTATTGTATTTGGAGCGGTAGCTCAATAGGATGATGCCCCCTCAAAGAGGAAAGTGAACAGGAGAGGATCCCTTCCATAATAGGATCCATTGTATGGTGTTGCCCTACCTCAAGGGTTTGATATAATAAAGTTGTGTTTTTCTATATTGTTCTTATATATATGTTGTGGTGCTTTTGTATTCAGTATTGGGTTCTTAATAAGTGGTATCAAAGCACTTTCCTTGGCAGACATTGTGGGGAAATATTTTTTATTTTTGCATATTTTTTTTCGGAGAAGAAAAAAGAGTGTCACGACATTCCAGAACTTTTCGGTATATTTTTGTAAAAATTTTCTAGAAACAGGTTGTATATATGAGTTCCTCTCAGAAAAAAACCCAAGTTGAAAAACAAAACCGTCCGAAACAGAGTCCGGAAGTTCAAGATATGGAAGTTTTAAAATCTGCAAAATTTTCAGAATTTTTTCCGCGGATGGCGGTGCGATTTGTTTTTATTTCTGTAACAGCCGGAGGCCGAATTTTCTCAAACAAATTATAGATCTGAGTTCTTATCACAATTTCACCCAATTTCAAAAAACAAATCAGTTGAAACGGAGTCCAGGAAGTGAAGTTATGAGCATTTTAAATTCAACAGCGTTTTAGGGTTTTTTTCAGAAAAGATCGCAATTTTCTGTTGTAACTTATTGTTCTATTTTTTTGGGTTTTTTCATGACAGTTGTGGGACTGAAGGGTTCATAGGGTGCTCAGATGGCTATTTCTTTTCAAAACCTCAAAGAAATTCTTGAAGCATTCAAATCTCAATTGTATGAAACATTGTGTGACACATTGCATGACAAATTTCATGACCTTGCAGATGGCCTCAATAATAGTTTTCATAGTTCATTGGATAGAATGCATGAGAGATTTCTTATGGTAGACATCAGGGATGAATATAATCAAGAAATATATGCTTGGTGTGATTTTTAGGATGATTGTGATGATTGGTATATGGATAGTTTTCATTTATGGGATGACAACCACTTCCATATTTTATTTGATGACTCTACTCCACCTTCTGTAGAGAACATCAATGTCCCACATCAGGAGCTAGTTACCAGCGTTCAGTCTGCATATTCTACAATGGTATTATTCCTTCCATATTTTGCTATGACCCTTTTCCACTATGTTGATGGATCTTCTTATTTGGATCCACATGATAGGTGTCAGTCTTTGGAGCATCATTTGGAGTTGGTTATTGGGTTCCAAAATCTTCCACAGGGAGTTCACATGAGCACTTGGACATGGGACCCAGGATTACAATGGTGGTTGGACTACTTCAGCATGGTGGATTTCCTTTCTACATGGGACCTTGGTTCTTCAGTCTTCTTCAGCATTATGGTCACAATTATGCATGGGACCCTAGTATATGGTTGTACATCAAGCGTTGAGGACAATGCTTTCATAAGGGGGATGAAATGTAAGGTAGCTAGAGAGGTAGTGGGGGGGCCCAGAGGGCCCATAGTGATAATAGTGGAGGTCATTCAATGTAAGGTGGACTAGGTCCACTATATTATTAAATAAGGCCCACTATGGTAATTAGATATAATAAATGGGTAATTATATATAATAAATGTAAGAGGACTTCTTAGAAGGTTCTACTTCTAGAAGATTTCTCCTCTAGAATGTTCTTAGGTGATGGTAGCACTATATAAAGGGGTTCAAGCAATGTAATGAGACATGAAAATAATTATTGTATTTGGAGTGGTAGCTCAATAGGAGGATGCCCCCTCGAAGAGGCAAGTGAACAGGAGATGATCCCTTCCATAATAGGATCCATTGTATGGTGTTGCCCTACCTCAAGGGTTTGATATAAGAAAGTTGTATTTTTCTATATTGTTCTTCTATATATGTTGTGGTGCTTTTGTATTCAGTGTTGGGTTCTTAACAAAGGATATTCCAGGCGGGATCCAGAAGTCTTTTGGGAAGACGATGCAAAGCAAGCTCAACAAGATCAGAGTATGCAACGATGGATCTCATTGAGATTTCTCGATGAACATCATATCTGAGCCAGAGGTTCGACCAACATTGGATCCAAGAGAACCTGCACGCTCTTTAAATGAGCAAGGTAACATGCGAAACCCTGAAAAATCCAAAACAGGAACCTCAATGAAAACTTCATTTTGGAGTTTCGGTTACCGGGAGATTGAGAAGTCAAGAGTCGAGAATCTCCAACACAGGAGTCCCAAAGTCGCAAAATGAGAAACCCCGAAATCGTGAAATAGGTGCATCGCTCGAAGTTTCAGCTACTGAAGTTTCAGATACTGGGAGATAGATATGTCACAGACTCTCATCATCAGGAGTCCCGAAGTGCCGAAATGTGAAATCATGGAAACCCGAAATAGGTGCACCACTCGAAGTATTGAATACCGAGATTTTGGCTACCGAGAGATGGAGATGTCAGAGACCCTCATCAACAGGAGTCCTGAAATCACGAAATGAGAAATGGTGAAACGATCTAGGCTGTTAGTTCGAGGAGATCGTGGACCATTGATCAGAATCCATTTCGAGGTATTGTCTACCGGGATTTCGGCTACCAGGAGATGGAGATGTCAGAGACTCTCATCAATAGGAGTCCTGAAATCGTGAAATGTGAAATGGCTAAATGATCTGAGCTGTTGGTTCGAGGAGATCGTGGATCCCCGATCCAACTCCATTTCAAAGTATTGGATACTGAGATTTTGGATATCGGGAGATGGAAATGACAAAGACTCTCATCATAAGGAGTCTCGAAGTTGTGAAATGATAAAGACTCCATACCATAGTTTCGGATACTGGGAGTAGGAGGAGTCAAGAGTGAAGACTCTTTATCACAGGAGTCCTGAAATCGCGAAACCCGAAGTCGCAAAATGTCACAAAATACATACCAGAGGTTTGGATATAGGGAGTTGGAGATGTCAAGGTCTTTCACCATAGGAGTGCCAAAATGGCGAAACGTTAAATTGCAAAATGAAGTTTTGACTAAGGCTGTGGTCACAGTCGTTGGTCACATCGACAAAATATGGGGCAAGGAGATAGTGAAGACAAGCTCCTTTTCCGAGTTTCGGGGGTCAGGAAATGGAGAGTACTAAAATACTCAACCATGATGATCCTGAAATGTCGAAGAGCAGAATGCCGAAATGAATGAAATATTTAGAGAAGTTAATCCAACGGTGCAGATGAAACTGAAGGAGCTCGGAGGGCTACTGTAGCACTTCTCAGTGTAACTGCTAGAAACCACTGATGGTTTCTTCCAGAGGACTCGAAGAGACTTCTGTGTGTTTTCCAGAGAAAATGAAGGGTCACAAGGAATCTACCAGTAGGAGAAAAGACTGTTAGTGGAGGCTATTGACAGCTAGAAGAGCGGTGGAGCCGTTAACTACGACAGAAAGGTTAAGGTCAATGGGAACAGAAGATGAAGAATCTCAACTGATGGTGATGTGAAGGAATTTGATCATGACACCCAGTTGAAGAGAGCTTCCATGATGAACAGGCAGAGCACACGACATGCAGAGGATGCAGAACAATTGCATACAGAGGATGCACAAGATGCACATGGTATATAAGAATGTGGAGAAAATAAGAGAGGGTGTTGTTTCTATTGTGAGTGATGCATGGGTGAAGAAGGAGGTGAGTTACAACAATTAATATGGACAAAATACAAAAAGGGGCATTGAATGGGAATTCTTCCACAAGAAGAGTTTGCATATAATGACTCACCAGATTCTGCCACAAGCAGAGTTTGCATATAATGACTCACCAAACATGAGCATTGGAAGTAGCCCATTCCAAATACTATATGGAATGAAACCAAAGGGAGTGTCTGAGTTGAGAGACTTGGAACAAGGAAAGATCAAAAGCACTAGAGTAGAAGATTTCGTTGCTGAAATGAAGAAACTCCATGGACAGATCATAGAAAAATTGCAGATTTCTAACCATAAGTACAAGCATAGAGATGATCAACATCACAGAGAACTTCAATTTGAAGTAGGATATCAGGTTTTGGCACATCTCAGGAAGGAAAGGTTCCCTAGGGGAACATATAACAAGCTAAAGATGAATAGGATAGGACCCTGTAAGATCTTGAGGAAGTTTGATGCTAACACCTATGAGATCGAGCTACTAGATGGTGGGAGCATTTCACCCATATTCAATGTTTCAGAATTGTACCCTTATAGGAAATATGACATAGAGGGATCATAAGAGCAAGAAAATATCCAGTGGGAGAAACAAATTCATGTGGCAGAAAAACCATATATGGAGAAAATTGTTGATCGGAGGATTGGTAAGAAGACCAAAAGGAAGACCTATTTTGAATATCTAGTCAAATGGAAGGGACACCCAATAGAAGATGCTAGTTGGGAGAATGAAGCTGCTATCCAAAAGCAGGGAAAATTAGTGCAAGAGCTCATGGACAGGAGTCCATGAATTTTTTGTCAAGGGGAGTATGATGCAGGAGCATCATTGGTGAGCACGCAGAGGTAGGAACACTCAGCATGTGAGATTTCTTCCAGAACTTCAACATTGGTAGTTGCTACAGATATTTGAAATCCACCTTAAATCAACCCCAAATTTTACTTTTGGAGGCATGCTTGAACCCCATGCCAAAATTACCCTTTGAGGAACATTTGGGAAATCACAAATAGAGCAAGAGTTTCATTATGGCTTTGTAATGAAACTAGAATAAGATATCCAGTAGGTTAGTTTTAGAGTAGATAAGTAGGCATAAAAACCCCTAAAAATCTTGTTGAGTTAAATAGATATTTTGTATGCCCGATAGGGTTAGCTGCAATACAGAGGGAAGTTAGTTGTAAGAGAATTGCAAGTTGGAAAAAGATTTCAATCTTTCCAAGATGTTATAATTTGAATATGTTTGTATCCATTTTCACTTGTGAATATAACATAGAAGAATTGATTCAATGGGGGTGAACAATGTTTTTCAATTTCCTATCATTCTGTTTTTATGAACAAGTGAATGAAACTCAATAGGAGAGAATGGAACTATGAATGTTAGTTTTTCAGTTTCAATTGTTTCTCTTCGTTTGAAGCTTTACAAGGTGTGCATCGAGCCAGAAGAGAATGCCAGGAGATCGGGAGGAATTTATCTGTAATAAATCCCTTGGATCTGAGTTATCGAGATCCCTCAGACGCAAGGAGTGCATGGGAAATCGAAGTTTGCACAAGGAAAATATTAGGAGGAATAACACTTCAGATAAGTGTTATCATGGTCCAGGAACCCCATTTCCCAGGAGGAGCGAAGATCGAGACCTTTAGGGACTTATAAAATCTTCTAAGTATGAAATATCAAAGTTCAGGAGAGTCGCCGCCAAGATATTTGGCCAGGGTTAGTCGAGAACCCCAACGGATGGTGGAGATCCTTCGAGGAGGAAGTGCCAATAGTCGTAAGCCATTGAATCAAGTCAAGCAGACGACGAGAGTCGTCCAACTCTCAAAGTTTAGGAGGGATAAGAGTTATTTATCTAGAAAAGATCTGGATCGTTAGTCCATTTCATGATATCAGGTATCGCAAGTTGGGAGGAAAGAGTTCCTTGATTTCAAAAACCCCGAAACACAAAATCACGATTCATGAGGATAAGATATGAACCGTTAGATATTAAGGGGTTGGGAGTCGTTGATTTCCTTCGTGAAATTGGGAGTCGGGAAGTAGAGAAGGATAATGGAGGAGGCTGCAACCCAAAATCCCAGTACGCAAAATCTAGACAAGATCAGGGCCATACGATCTTCAGAGGCTTAGAGTCGTTGATCTGTAGTGAAGAGGTATTTCGTGATTTTTTTGATTGAGAGAAGGAGTGAGAGAAATTTGTGAAGTACAAAGTCGTGAAATGATAAATGTTGACTTGATCGCATCCGTTGGTTAAGAGAAGATCTGGACCATAGATCCCAGACCATCATGATTTCGACTTTCGGGACTTGGAGGAGTTAGATGCCTTGCATCACAAAGTCCTGACATTGCGAATCACAACATGCCTTTGTGATAAATCCTGTGGTCATGAGTGTATTGTCACACGAGTAGAGGAAGGGTAGGAACTAACATCCATTATCCCTCATCAGGGTTCGGGACTTGGAGGAGCCAAGGAGTCGTTGCGTTGGAAACCTAGGAGTCGCGAAATCCGGAGCACCACTTGGGCTAAGCCTGTGATCATGCCTGTGGTCACAAGGAGTAGGGGGATCGTGCCTAGTGTTGGTTTGCATGGGAAAAACACAAATAAGGATCTGTGGACTTGGTGTTGAAGGTTCCAGCTCGGAACCAGGAGAGCCATTTCGGCTCCGGAATCAGAGATCCTGACTGGGAGGTTGCATAGCCCTTAGGAGGAATAGGGGGTCTGCATCACTTCTCTTCTTATTCCAAGCAAGTTTCCTTACCGAAGGGTTACAAATTCCCTTATTGAAGGGTTACAAATTCCCTTAGAAATTTGGCATTCACCCAGTCTTGAACACTCAAAAAAAAATACTAAGTCCTTTACCTCCTTTACTCCAGAAAATGTTGAAGCTTTTTGGAATAATGGAACTATGCATATATCTAAAAATCATAAGGGTTAAGGTCGATCATAAAGGAGAATGTATTGAAATATCATATAGGAGGAGAAGGAATTAATTCTCGAGGTATGAAGTGGAGGATTTCCTTATAAATTTATAGATTATAGTTAATTATGGAAATATATTTTGGATTTTGTTTCTGAAGGGACTTCTCTTGTAGTATCGATTTAACTAATGCTAGTAATCCTTTCATCATGTTTCTTTTAGTTTATGTAATATATAAGGGTAGATCTGGACATAATAAATATTGTTGTGGTGTTCAATTATTTACTTTTTCCCTTCGCAAGGGTTTTCGTAACACTAACTTGATGGAACTGAAGGGAACCTTAAAAAGGGGGACCAAGGTCATGAATTTTGGAATAATCCTGCTAAAAGTTAAATAAGGGAGAAGGGTACTTGGATTAGTAGATTTCCATGTTGATGAATTTAGTTGCATACCAAGGTAAATTGTATGGATCTTGGTGTAAGGGTTAAAGTGAGCAAGATGTATATTATTACTTAATCTTATTTCAATACTAATTATTAGATGGAGAGACTATTATAATGATCCCATTGCAATTTAATGTGTTAATTACTTATGTCTTAATGAAGGAAGTTAAAAGAGGGTACTTAATTATTGATTGAACATTGACTAAATTAGCATTTGTTTTATTTTGTGCTCATTCTCTTGTGTTTCTTTTACATTTAGGTTTGTCCTCTACTCATTGATCTCAACTATACATTCCAATTTGACCAAGTATAGTAGATTATTCTACTACGCCTTGAACATTTATGAATAAGTAAAGTAGTTAGCCCCCTGCAATGTGAAGAATTGATGGTTATATGCATGTTTAATCTAGTCCTGAATTTAGTTTATGATTAAGTATATTCTCTTTCATCGTTTAAAATAAAGTTGATTACACTTGTGCCTTTAGAATAGTGTTGACATATGATTGATCAAGATTTTAAAGTCTCTTGCATCGTTTGAAATAAAGTTGATTACACTTGCGCCATTTAAAATAAAGTATATTTCTATTGCGCCATGAAAAATATGTATGTATGGTTGATTGAGAATTTAGATTTCTCTTGTTCCATGAATAATATCGATGTATAAATTATTGAGTATTTAGATTTCTCTTGCTCCATGAACAATAATGATATTGATTGATTGATCTAGTTGGATTTCAACTTGATTGGATTAGCGGGATTTAGACACCTCCTTGTTCCTCAGAACAGTCACCAGCCCTGAGACCTTAAATGGTCAAAATAAATCCGATGAATCCTAGGATTGAGCATTTCTTATGCGTCTTGAAGGTCCTAACCATGCATGATAGATTGGGTGGGTACTTATTTTAATTTTCAGTGACATGGTGGATCTTTATGTATATTTGGTTTAGGTGATTGTGATTTGCACAACTGTGCCACTATATATATATATATATATATATATATATATATATATATATATATATATATAT